>WOVY01005311.1:0-28729 GCA_013436015.1 Rhipicephalus annulatus
CAAAACGTGTCCCCGGCCCTCGCTTGGGCTTGGGTTATCTGAGTAGTGGCGCCGCAGGTGGCGCTGCCGATTAGATAGGCCGCTACGCTATAGTGCATGCGGGCGGGCGCTCACATCCGGCCCCTCCTTGTCTGACCAAGTCCCATTGGTCTAGGAAAGGAGCAGTACTTGGTGGCTTCACTGCGCGAGAGAGAATAGTCCTTCAAGCGCTCGGGTGGGCGCTTTTGCGGGAGGTGAGGTCGCGAGGAGGGTACCGCTGGAGGCAAAACTGCAGGGCCAAGGGAAACTGGTGGTTGAGATAAACTCATTGCCAACACTGGGAGAGCAGATGAGTCACACAAAGGCCACTCTTGGGTTTTTACAATGTAAGGCTCGACATAAGGTGGCACGTAGTGCTTGAGTTGAGAGACGTGCACTATCCTGTCTTGGAGTCGATCACGAGGACCTTGACCAGTTACGCGGCTAACGACAAACGTAACGGGTGTTTTCTGGTTGGTGATTTGGTATATTCCCTTGAATTTGGGTGCCAACTTTCCAGTTCCATCTGCTACAGGCTCTTGGCGGCGCACCCAGACGAACTGGCCGACTTGGAAGGAGTGGTCTCGATGGGACTGATCATATGCTGTCTTCGTTTCCCTTGTGCTTCCTCGGTATTACTTGCTGCTACGGCCCGGTTCTGAGACAGCATTAGGAGACGGTCTTGTAGGGTCCTGGCTGTGGCGGGACGGTGGCGTTGATATGGGAGCTTGGGGACGTATCCATACAGTAGTTCAAATGGAGAGAAACAGCTGCTGGCGCTATAGCTTGTGTTGATGGCAAAAGCAGCTTCTTCGAGTTTGCTTGCCCAGGAGGTCTGGTCAGTTGGACACAGCTTACGAAGAACGGAGACTAAAGTCCATTGCTTCTCTCTACAAGACCATTGCTGGCCTGCGCGGTATGCCACTGAATAATGAATCTCAGCACCGTGCATGTGCATGAAGTGCTTAAACTGGTGAGATTCAAAGGCTGCTCCATGGTCAGACATGCAGTCATCAGGACAACCAAAGCGGAAGAACACCGACTGTAAATGTGCTATAACTTCCTTAGCTGATGTTGAAGTTACAGCCGCTGGGACAATGAAACGCGTGGCAAAGTCAATGACATTCAAAATGTACTTCTTTCCTGAAGCAGCCGGCATTGTGATGTGATCCAATGGCAATTAAGGCAAAAGGAACGTCCGACACTGGCATGAGACCCATTTTGCCAACACTTTTAGATATTGGGCGGTTGTTGCTTTGGCAGATCTGGCATGCTGTGACCGTAGTGGGTCACTGAAGACGTAAGGTTTGGCCACCAGTAACGTTCTCTCACTTTGGTCAGTGTCCGGGTTACATCCATGTGGCCTCCACCGTCATGAACAACCTCCAGGACAGCCTGGCGCATCTTTGCCGGCACTACAATAGCTTGAGAACCTGAAGTCGCGTCACTATGGTACAGGATGTCATCAATTATGGCAAGGTCATGGTCCCACGATTCTGAAGATGACAGAGAGCGACGAAGGTCCTGGCACTCTTTGTCTTCTGCTTGCATAGCTGCGAGAGACTGTGTCTGATGGAGGACTGCTGCAGATAATCGTGACAGCATGTCAGCAACCACGTTTTGACGGCCGGGATGGTGCTGCACCGTGAAGTCGAACTCTGTAAGATCCATCAACATGGTCGTAAAACGACGTGAAGGCCTGATGTTGGCTGTTAAGCATGCAACGGTCCAGTTGTCAGTCAACAGGCAAAATTTCTTGCCGAGCAAGTAGTGTCGGAACTTGATCGTAACCGCCCAGTGGACACCAATACACTCCCAAACGTTGCTATGCAACTTCTTCTCTGCGGCCGTGAGTGCACGACTCGCATATTCGATCACAGTTTCATTTTCCACACTGTTTCTGAGAGAGCACAGCACCAATTGCGGTTCCTGAGGCATCTGTTGTGACTGTGGTTTGGGCGTCTGGATCAAAATGGCCCAGTACAGGTGCCTCTGTTAATGCTGTGCGAATTCGCTGAAAGGCTTCATTGCAGTCGCTGGTCCAGGCAAACTCCTCAGAACCGTATGAGACTCTGCAACGGTGCTGCTATCCGAGAGAAATTCTTCACAAATCGGCGATAGAAGTTTGCTGTCTGGAGCCATGACAAAACTGCTTTGCTGTTTGCAGGCTGTGGGATTTTCATGATGGCTTCGACTTTGGCAGGGTCAGGCTGCTTGCCGTCTTTGCTCAAAATGAATCCGAGAAACCTGATAGACTTCAAAGCAAACTTACACTTGTCAAGTGAAACCTTGAATCCACTGGCAAGGAGTGCACCAAGTACTTCGTCGAGTAACCTTGCAAACTCGTCAAAAGTTGGCGCAAAAACCAGAACATCATCCAAGTACACCCGCACACCGCACTTTGGGCAATGGAGCTGCAGGTTAGCAAAAATTGACTGCATGGCTCGCTGGAAAGTGGCAGGTGCGTTCTTCAGCCCAAATGGCATGCGGGTCCACATAAAGGTGCCATAGTGGGTCACAAAAGCAGTTTTTGCTTGGTCTTCCTTACGAACGCGAACTTGCCAGTAAGCAAACTTTAGGTCAAGGCAGGCGAAGTACTGTGACCCAGCAATGTCATCCATGATGTCATCCGCATGTGGAAGTGGTTGCACGACGTTCACAGTCATCTTGTTTAGGGGCACATAGTTAACACAAAGGCGCTTCTTGCTACCTCGGCTGACAACCACTGCGGGGAATGCCCAAGGTCCTAAGGCTGGTAGAATGATGCCTTGCCGAAGGAGTGTGCTTATTTGAGCCTCAAGAAAACGACGGTCTGCAGCAGAGTAACGGTAAGGGGATCGACTGTATGGCACAGCATCGGGAAGAAGGTCGATTGAGTGTTCAACACCCTCGTACAGACCTAAGTCATCCTCTTCACGAGCGAATACTTCAGCGTGCTTCGAAAGAATGCTCGTGATTTCCCGTTGTTGATGTGCTGGCAAATGGCTACCAACCTGAGCGGCAGGCAAGGATGGGTCAATGCAAACCTCTATTGTTGAAGAAGCACCTCGCCTGCATTCAGAAGACGGGCCGTTGGTGTTTGAAACCTCATATTGGCAAGATAGTGCTAACCACGGGGGTTCATCTGGGCCTGGGAGTGGCATTCGCTGGAGGCCTGCTGAGCTGTGGTGTCCAGATACATGGTAATTGAAAGATGACCCCTGGATCATAACAGCGTTCGACATCCTGGGCAACAGTCGCTCATGGCACCGCACACTTGTTCCTGTGGTGGAATGACGAATTTCAGTTGGCATGGGTGGCTGGAACACCAACTGTGCGTGACTGGCAGCAAACCAGTCTTCCCCCAATATAAGTGGCATGGCATTGTTATCGAGGACGGCGGCTTCCACCAAACCGGTGATGGGTCCCACAGAGATCTTCAAGCAGATAGCACCAGCAGGAGCCACTGTCGTTCCTCCAACGACAACTAGAGGGGGTCTGGTCCAGGGCAGGAGGGGCAAAGATCTGACAAGGTGACGAGAAACAAGTGTCACCTTGGAACCACTGTCTGGAAATGCGTCCACTTGGCCGCTTCCAGCAATTGTGGCGTTTACAAGGGCGCATTGGACCAGCGATCCATCAAGGGTCTCGGAAAGCGTGCTGTGAAGAGCTGGCGAAGGATGCGTTGTAGACTGTGTGGCAGTAGCTCTGGATGGGCACTTTGAAGCTAGATGTCCTTTTTGGCGGCATTGAAAACACACGGCTTCGGCCAAGTTCTGGCCAGAACGGTAGGCAGGAGCGCCATGCCTCGTAGAGATGGTCTGGTACCGAGCCTCTTGTTGGTCTGGTGGTAGGGCTGCGATTCGCTGCGGCTGTCTTGTTTTGTCTGGTACCGCCTGAACATTCGTGCCCTCTTCACTGTGGTGGGGCACCTGTGGGCTTGGCATTACTAGTTTGGTGCTTGAATACCCTGGGCGTGGGAGTCGACGAGACAAGTGGCTCAATGTTTGGTCAAGCTGCGTTACGATGTCCATATAGGCGGCGACGGTTTCTGGCCGTTGTGCTGCTATAGTAGTGGCCAGGTTCTCGTCGGAAATGCCCTGAAGGGCGTACTCTATGCGCTGAGTGGCGGTAAGAGTGACTGGGCATCCCGAAATGAGCTTCAACTTCGCCAAAGAATAGTGGACCAGGTTCTCTCCGTGCGCTTGCACGCGACAAGTAACAGCTTGTTGCCACTGTAGTAAGGTTTGCTTGGCGCTGAATTGATCCAAGAAAGCTTGCCTGAAGGCTTCCCAGGTGGGACACTGACGGCCAATGACTGCTTTCCAATCCGCGGCTGCTCCACGGAGCTTTCCCAGAGCGACGGCGAGTACGGTTGAAGGCTCCCACGAAGCTAGGTTTCGAGTTCGTTCCAACTCTTCAATCCAGTGGGACGCTGAAATGCTGCCGTCTCCATTAAATGTAGGAAGCGATGCGGACAGGTCTGGAAGAGTCGTGACCTGAACTGGCGCTGCAGCGCGTTGTGACACTTGAAGGAGCTGTTGAAGTAAACCCGTCAGCAACTCGGTACTTTGGGCTGCGTCGAAGCTCGAAGGAAGCGGCGTAGTGTTCGGGCGCTGGCTGGACGCTGAGGAGTCTGGGGAAGGCGACAAAGGCGTCATTGAGCGGTTTTGGGCTATATCGGCGAGGAGACGATTGATCACTTCTTCCTTCGGCCCCGTAGCGTCCAGGTTTCGGCGAACCAACTCTTCACGGAGGAAGTCTGCTGTAAAGCCGGCGAGGTCCTCAGGCGTAGCCTCGTTCCAGTTCACAAGCGGCATGGCGTTCACAAGAAATTAGCAGAAGGAGCACAAGACTCACGAGAGACGAAAAAGGCGGGCAGGTCAAGTTGGTTCGGCTCTGCAGGCGAGCTACTTCATCGGGCGGGTGGGCGTCAGCACGACGGTCGGCGAAACAAAAGGCAAAGGCACGAAATGACTCGGACGAAGCGGCCGAAAGGCGTATCGGGCGGCGGACGGTAAGCACAGGACGGAGCGCCGCGCGGCTAGTCCGGCGGATCACTTCACGAGGCGGGCAAAAGGCGACGTTCCAGGCATGGTTCGGAGTCGACTGCGCCAGTTGTGAGGGCTGGGCGGGCTAGGCATGAAGGCTGAGAGGCGTTGTGAACGAGAAGAATGCGCTTTATTCGAACATGAAAAAACGTGCCGACCGCGCCGGAGGCGGGAGCGAGATTGACAAAACGTGTCCCCGGCCCTCGCTTGGGCTTGGAGTTTATCTGAGTAGTGGCGCCGCAGGTGGCGCTGCCGATTAGATAGGCCGCTACGCTATAGTGCGCATGCGGGCGCTCACAACATAGCGCGAAAATTTGAAACAGGACAAGTGAAGGGATGAAGATAAGCGCTGGCTTGCAACAAGGTTGATTTCGAAGGGCGTACACATATATACTCTCGAAATGAGGAAAAACAAACAAACAAACAATTCAAAAAGTTTACGAACTACTATGCGCAAAAATCTTACATTCTCAGGGAGGACGATTCTTGCTGACAAAGACCGCCAGAGGGAGTGCTGACGCAGTTCAGCCCTTATCGACAAAGCCTCTCTGCCTCGATAATTTCTCTTGTCTAACTTGTCTGTTTCTTTTTCAACAATAACGGTGTCACGATAAACGGGTTTGCAGCCACCCGTCCGGTCCAAGGCGAAGAAAATGTCGCGACCATTGTGACTTTCAAGCGTGTGACCGGAACCGGTAATTTATACAGCGGTCAGTTTGTCCCATATATTTATACATGCTTGCCAAATGAAATGGGTAACTGATGGGTGACATTTGCTGTACATGTGACGAACAGAATTTTGTGTCATTGTTCTTTTGCGCTACCTGCTTTAACATGACCTTTCACTCGAGTTCGTTCTACAACATCATGTTCTTCAGTGAGAATTTGGCTTAGAAAAACTAATTGGGGAACGTAAAAACCATAGCAGTGCAACTGTAGAACACAAATGAAACAGATTAGATTGATTGATTGATATGTGGAGTTTAACGTCCCAAAACCCCTATATGATTATGAGCGACGCCGTAGTGGAGGGCTCCGGAAATTTAGATTACCTGGGGTTCTTTAACGTGCACCCAAATCTGAGCACGCGGGCCTACAACATTTCCGCCTCCATCGGAAATGCAGCCGCCGCAGCCGGGAATGAAACAGATTAGATGAGACTATGTTGGCTATTTTGGTCACAATTGTTGGCGCACTGCTGGTTTAAGTAATGTGGCTTATTTTGAAACAATTAGAGTATTTTCTCATTTTTGATTATAAACTGTCTTTTCGCGTTCAAGTTACAATCAAGATTCGCCCCATTTCGATTTCCGCAGTTTTAGTAGAAGTTAAAGATAATCAGGCGTGCTTCACGGTCCCGTAAAATTTATCCTAGTTTCGGTTTTGGCATTTGGCTATTTTTGAAAACGGTCACTTCCATATCCGCAAAGAGAATGATGTTAGAGGAGCTTGCTCGGAGGTGACTCGGTAACCCGCTAATCTTCTGTAGACATCTACAATTACATGTAGTTGTTACATATAGATTATATACACAATATTTATTAATTTACATTTGGGTGCCCTATATACATTTTGAACTATATACCTATATTGTATACACACGAGATGTGTTCTTTTGCCAAGTACAAGAATGACATCCCTTGATCAGCTACGCGACTGAAATGGCGTCCTTCGATCAGTTACAAGCACCGGCGTAACTCGGTGGTACAATATTGGGCTGGCACCCAACGGACCCTGGTTCGATCCCCACTGTGTCATTGGTGCGAGTTTTTTTTCTATTTCGTGCTACGTGGTTACGGACACCGGCGGTGGCGGTGGCGGACAACTTTGCGTGACCCGACAAATGATTTCATAACAACTTTCTCTGTAAAATTTGGTTACCAAGCCAAGAGGTGGTAAACTTGGGATGAAAATTACTACGGACCTCGGACATATCACAGCCGTACTTTGTTTCTCTGGATTGCTGCCTTCGAATGGCAGGTTCTTCAGCTCGATCACATTCAGAGAATTGCACCACCGTCTGTAGTATTTGGCAATTTTTGGCGCCTCCTTAAACACGGAAAAATAAATTTGTGGAATTCCCGGCTTGGGCTTAACTGCCAAAGGGCCGTTGACTCTGACATGCTGAACAGCAAAGAGCTCCAGCTTGTTAATACATTTAATCTCGTACTGACGTTTAACGAAGTAAAGTCGCAGTACAATGTACAAAGTCTGGTACCACTCTGTCACTTGGTTCTCGTCACTGCACCAAAAGACAAGAACACACTTTCCCACATATGACAATTTGATCTTTCTGGAGCCCTTTCAAGGCTCGGTGAACACGGTTGTCTCAGAGCTGTAGTCAGTGTCGTAACCTAGATCTGGGGGATTCACGTATTAACACAGCATATAATACACAAACTGAGCAGTTTCTTTTTGCACTAAATCAGCATCCACATCAGTTGTGTTCTTTGCGCCGCCCGGAGTAAAAATGTCGTAGCCAAGTGCCTCATCAGAAACTTTCGAATTATTCTCTGCCATGCAAGAGAAAAAGTTGGAGTTCCAGAAGTACTTCTTAGAGGGATGCACCTTCTAGTAGATGTCAGAGATGGAACCTTTCACAGAAGGTATGGCCGAGAATTACGCTGTGGAACGCATACGATAGCGCTTGAGACGTGAAACGTGCACAATCTCTGTCCCGCGGCAGCGTTGGTCAGTGAAGGCATGAAGAGGTGTGTCATGGTAGTTCACCGGTGAGGTCTGTGCGACAACTTTGTAGAGGCCAAGATAGCGTGACTCAAGCTTCTCGCATAAGCCGTGTGTTCGTGCAGGAGTCCACAGAAGTAAATCGTCATCAGGGCGGTAGAGAACGATGCGTTGAGTGGCATCTTAACGATGTTTGCGATCTTTTTGGCTAGCTTCAGTGTTTACACGGGCAAGACGATGGCATTGAGCAACACGGGACAGAAACTGGTCGCAAACGAATGCTGAAGAGTTGACGGGGCCAGAGAAAAAATTAAACGTCGAGTGGTGATGTCGGTTGGCGTCCGTATACTAGGAAAAATGGAGAATAGCCTTCAATTCGGTGAACGAACGTATATATTCATACGTGACAAAGGAAAAAATGGCATCCCAATTGAGATGGTCTAGTCGGATATACACGGACAGCATGTCGCACAGCGTGCGATGAAATCTTTCCGTCAAGCCATTGGTTTGTGGGTGATAGCTAGATGTTGTTTTATGAACTGTTTTTGATGATTGAAGAACTTCACTGAGCGTGCTTGAAAGAAATGCCTTGCCCCGGTCACCCAAAAGAACACGAGGGGCTCCGTGACGTAGGTAAATAGCATTCAAGAAGAAAGTTGCTACTTCGGAAGCAGTTCCTGAAGTGATCAAGGCCGTCTCAGCGTACCGGGTCAAGTGATCAACCGCGGTGACGATCCATCTTTTGCCGTCTGATGTAGTTGGGAGGGGCCCGAAGAGGTCAATTCCGACGACTGAGAACGGCTCTGCTGGGCAAGTAGGGGGTTGTAGGATCCCGACTGGAGCAGTAGTGGGCCTCTTGTGGTGTTGGTAAAGTGCGCACGAGGCAATATACTTAGCTACCGTCGTTGAAAGACCTGGCCAGAAGAATCAACTGCGGATGAGCTCGTAGGTTTTGTAGTAACCCAAGTGGCCTGACGTCGGGTCGTCGTGTGAAGCGCGCAGAACTCCAGTGCGTAGTGCACGTGGTACGACGGGAACTTATCGATGGCCTTCAGGGCACAAAATGTACCGATAAAGCACATAGTCCTCCAACTTAAATAGTCGGAGTTGTTTCCGGAGCCTGGCATTTCTTTGGGGAAGACAAAGCACCGGTAAGCCGACGGATGAGGTCAGTGCAATAAGAATCGGCTCGCTGGTGAGTGGTAAGTACTGAAGGACGGTTGTATGAAGGTAGGGAAGAAATGGATGATATCGACGAGGCATCATCCACGTAGCCAATTTTACAAGGGGATGTGACGTGCGCCGAAGACTGCGGTAGAGGGCATCGTGACAAAGCGTCGGCATCTTGGTGTTGTCTTCCGGTCTTGAAGATGGCGTCAAAGTCATATGATTGTAACCGGAGAATACAGCGGCCAAGTCGCCTCGACAAGTTTTTGATTGTCGACAACCAGCAAAGAGCATGGTGGTCTGTCACAACAGTAAAATGTCGACCATGTAGATACGGACAAAATTTTTGGATGAACCAGATAACAGCCAAGCACCCGTAGATTACCTCTTCTCTGCAGAGGTCAGAGTGCGGCTTGCATACGCGACAACTTTCTCGCAAAAGGCATGGTCGCGCTGAAGGAGTACAGTGCTGATTCCTTGTCCGCTAGCGTCAGTGTGTAATAACGTAGGTGCCTTGCCATCGAAATAACAAAGCACCGGTGGGGATGTCAGTGCGTGCTTGAGTTTTTGAAATGCGGCTTCGCATTGATCATACTAATCGAAGGAATTGGTACTAGCAAGGAGCTTGTGGAGATGAGCGGCAATGGTGGCAATGTGACGAATGAAGCGGCGAAAGTAAGATGCGAGCCCAAGGAAACTGCGTAGTTTTTTGGAACAAAAGGGGCGCGGAAAATTGAGTGCTGCGAGAATTTTGTCCGGATCGGGCTGGATGTCATCTTTACTAACGAGATATCCCAGAACTTTTATAGCTGTGTTGCCGAAATGGCACTTCTTTGTGTTTAGTTGAAGTCCAGCATTGGAAAGGTACATGTGTGAACTTCATCTAGGCGTTGCAGATGATCAGCAAAAGTGGAAGAAAACACGACATCACCAAGGTAGCATCGACAAGTTTTCCATTTGAGGCCACGAAGAACAGTATCGATCATCCTTTCAAATGTGCCGGGAGCATTACATAGGCCGAATGGCATTACGTTAAACTCGTAAAGACTGCCCAGCGTCATAAAGGCGGTCTTTTCTTTGTCTGCTTCGTCTATTGGAATGTGCCAATATCTGTACTCAAGGTCAAGGGTGGAGAAGTATTGGGCGCCTTGCAATGAGTGAAGTGCATCATCTATACGGGGCATATGATGTAGATCTTTTCGGGTAATCTTGTTGATCGTGCGGTAATCAACACAAAATCGAACTGATCCATCCTTCTTTTGTACCAACACAAAGGGTGATGACCAAGAACTGGTAGAGGGTTGTATGATGTTTCTTTTTAGCATATAGGTCAAGTTATCCTCGATGATTTTGCTCTCGGCCAAGGAGACTCGGTAGGGACGACGGCGTACAAAAATCTGACCTTCAGTGTCGATGCGATGATGCGCAACTGTGTTCTGTCCTAGTGCTGAAGCATTCGCGTGGAATGAGGCTTGGTGTTTCGTCAGCAAGTTTAGCAATGCCTCACGTTGAGAAGCAGAAAGGTGAGGATTTTTCCGGGGAGCAAAGGAAGAGGAAGGAACAGGCTGGCCCTGTTGTGGCTGAGCTGGTAAGGTGTCAAGAGAGACCAAAGATACCGGTTGGGTATCCACATAACACGACACTGCAGAACCTTGGGGTAGGAGGACATGCTCTAGGGTAGGGTTCAGGCTGAGGATTATCGCAGCACTGTCTTTGAACCGCACCAGGCTGGAGGAGAGTTCAACGCCGCGAGCTAGACAGTGACGGGAAGGGGGGATAAGGACGTCACCAATGGCAATATTCGGAGAAGTGATGGTGATGAGTTGCCCCTGACCCGGGAGCAATATGAAAACAGAAGCTGTGAAAAAACGCAGTGGTTTCTCATCCACGCGTTCGCTGCAGTGATTGGTCTCGGTCATCTGGACTACATGTTGACGACAAGAAATTAATGCAGATGCTGGTGAGAGAAAGTCCCAACCTACGATTAGTTCATGAGCACACGAAATTAAGACAGCGGAGGTGATGTGATGACGAATACCATGAATGAAGACACACGCTGCACAATGGGCCGATGGTCTAATTGTTGCTCCATTGGCCCCAATCAAAGATGATCCAAGGTAGGGCGTCTTCACTTTCCGCAATCGAAAACACAAATCGGCACGCATAACTGAAATCTATAGTTGCTCCAGTGTCCAACAAAGCCAACACCCGCACACCTTGCAAAGTCACCAATAACATGTTTGACGGTCGTTCAGGAGGACTTGCGTTATTTCGCCGGGATGCAGTTTTCCCTCCAAAAACTGCACTGTTTAGTTTTCCAATCGCTGGGCAGCCAATTGAGAGACAAGCTGAAGTGGTGAAACAGAGCGTTGGAGTGGTGAAGGGGAGCGTGGTCGGGAGCCACGTGTATTGTTGGTCGTGTTGGAAACGTTCACAGGAGACGGGAATCGGTGGTTGGAAGGACTGTGGGCACAACGGTAGTAGCCTCGAGCACATGTGTCATCACGTTCAAAAGCGGCATAACCACATCGTTTATCTTGCTGCCGACATCGGTAGAACCGGGAAATGTGTCCTCGAACTCGACAGTAGTAGCAAATAGGCCGTGGGGCCCGCCACGAAGAATGGTAGGTAGGGTTCGGTGGACGGGTGACTAGAGGTGCGAGATGGTCGTGATCAGGCACATGTGGTGGTACTTGAGACAGAGAGGGTTGCATTGAAGCGATCTGTGCGTATGAAGCGGGTTGGGGGCAAGGTGAAGCGTGGCAGGTGCTTTGAAATGCTGACATTTCTTTCCTATAATGCCACGCAGATCGCCAGAGACGGGTTCAGCGGGAACGTTGTTAGAAGGAGGTATACTCTAGGCTTGTAATTCCTCACGAATTATGGCTCGAATGATGGATCGCAGCTCCATACTGTTTGCCAGGGAGTTCTCAGAGAAGTCGGGTCGCAGGTGGATTGACTGCAAGGTATTAAGCCGCTGGCGTACAGAGACGACTTCGGAAACCGTCGAAGGGTTTTGCGCGGTGAGGGGCGTTGAAAGCGGTAGGTCTGATACCCTTCAGAAGATGTCAGACACGATCAGCTTCTGGCATGGTGTCGTCGATACGGTGGCAAAGTGCAAGCACATCCTCAATTCAAGAAGTGTAGGACTTACCGCAATGTTTGAACGCGTTCTGCCAGTTTCTTTCGAGCAACTTCTGAACGGACGGCCGGTGGGCCGAAAGTGCGTCGAAGCTGGTTTTTGAAGGAAGACCGATCGCGGAAGTCGCTCTCATTATTTAGGAACCACGTCTTGGTAACCTGAGAGACGTAAAACTGGACGCGTGCTAATTTCGATGTCTCGTTCCAGTTGTTGTAGACACCTACGCGGTTATAGTTGTTGAGCCAGTCTTCGACATCTTCTCCAGGCAGACCGGAGAAGATTGGAGGCTCCCGAGGGGGGTTGTTGACCGGGCGTGGGTTGGCGGCGGGTGGTTCGGCCGGAAGGTGGTTTGGTTGGGCTTGCTCTTGCGCCATGGTGCTATGTTGGCGTAAGCGACGTCTCGAACGGAGCTTCAGGAGCTGGCTTTGGAACGAGAAAGGTCGAAGAGATCGGGAAGCACCTTCCACCACTCAAAGTAAGCTGATGCTTTATTCAAGCAACAGCAAGATGGCGCCGATGATGAAGAGGCCCGATGCGAAGACTGACGATGTGTATCGACAGATGAGGAAGATGAGGTCTAATGAATTCTTACACTGTCGCGGCCTCAGTCGACCCTCTGCAATGGCCACATAAAAAACACTATTCTTGCTGATGATTCAGACTGGCCTTCAACATGCTTATCAACTGGTCATTTCGGTGACACGTGACCGCAATTTCCTCCTTGCCGTATTCATTAGCAATGACTTCATGTAGAGAGTGACCTTCAGGCAGACTACGACAAATAACACCGTAAGCGATTATTTCCTCCTCCGTGAGTTGATTCTTCTCCTGCTCTGGTAGATGTTCTCCTAAATGACTTTTCTTCTGAAACACTTCATTCCTGCTGGCATCCAATTTTCCTTTTTTAACAACCACGACATATTCAATTGTAACAGTGAAGGTTTGATAAGTCTGCACCAGCTTAATTTTACTGTTAGCCATTGCCGCTTGAATCCATTTAAAAGTGATGTTGAGATACTCTTCTTAAGTTTATGATTATGTATTCAACAGGGTTTTTTTTGACGGGAATTTTCTTTTATCAAAATAGCTCGCGTAACAATTATTTTTAAAGGAGGCAATAAAAATGAACTTCAAAATTATTTCCCAACATCCATATTACCTCTTTTCTCAAAGGTCGCTGAACGCTTGATTTATGAGAGGGTGTATTCCGCTACAGCAAACGGAAATATAATTTGTGGAGAACAGTTTGGATTTCAGCCAAGTAGATCAAACCAGACTGCCCTACTCCGTATAAAGGACAGCCTACTTCAAAACTTTGAAAAGAAGCTTTACACTGTAGGAATATTTATTGACTTCCGTAAGGCTTTGGTTCAATAAAGCATGACATATTAATTAAAAAGCTACATATGTATGGAATACGCGAGATTGCGCTTGACCTAATGTAAAGCTACCTCTGGGCAAGAAAACAATATGTGCAGCTTCATAATTTTCAATGTGACTTGGGTATAAATAATTACGGGGTTCCACAAGGATCGATACTGGGTCCGTTACTTTTTACATTGTACATCTACGACATCGTAAGCATTCCTTCTCACCCAACATAGCCACGTACGCCGATGATACCAATGCTTTCTTTTCTGGTTTACATATATCCGATATTGAGACAATTGCAAATTCCTGGTTGGATGAACTAAAATTATGGCTTGCAGCGAACCAATTAAAATTAAATACAAATAAAAACTAAACTAAATTTATGCTCTTCAAGCAGAAAAATTGACCTGCAGATCATACTATTTCTTTAATTTTCACTGGTGAGAGTATTTCTCAGGTAAACAAAATTCAATTTCTGGGCGTATGTTTTCAAAGCGACCTTAGTTGTTCCAAGCATGTGAATAACCTTCGATGGAAGATATCAAGGTCTATTGGTTTATTTCGAAGATTGTAGCATCTACTTCTAGCGAGAGTGAAACGGCAGTTGTACTGTTCTTTTATCCACTCGCAAATCATGTATTGTATTCTAGTCTGGGGTACGTGTAACAAAACAAACAGTGAAAGTGTTATTCTTCTCCAAAAACGTGCACTACGTCTGCTAACTACCTCGGTCCCCCCAAATACGCCCCTTTTTTGTCTGCAAAACGTGATACCATTCCCAGAGTGCTACAAGGTACAACAAGCCATGTTAACCTATATAAAATTATGAACAGCTTTTAGAGTTTTTCTGGTACATACTTAAGCAGAGATCTTGCATACAATCTACGTACTGTTGCGTTGGTAGGGCCGATGCGTCGGACAAATTGTGGCATACAGTAAATTGATAACCAAATTGTTTTACTGTGCAACAAGATTCCTGAAGTAGTAGAATACGCCAGAGAGACGACAAACAGTACGAAATTTAGGAAGCAAATTACAAATGTAGTAATCCAAACCCACTTATAGGGTGCGTGTGCTGAAGATTGGTAATGTATCAAATATATCTGTTGTATATTTGTTTTCTTATGATGGTTTACCATATACACACAAATTGTATGTATTTCAATATATTGTAATAGTGCTGATAACGTCTTTATATTTATCGCTAAGGAACAGCTTTGTTTGAATCTCTAATCGATATTTTCTGCGTTTGTTGTAACGATCATTGTTTTTTATAACTTGTGTGTATAATCTTGAATTTCCTATGTACTGTCTTGCTGTACTTGCCCAAGGTGCCTCACGAAGAGTGGGCTAAGTCAGGAGACACACTCTGCTTTTGCCCCTTCGTGGGCATTTTTGTAAGAATGCCTGAATAGAATAAAAAAAAGTAGATGCGCACGAAATTGCATTCTTGTACGTATCTTCTACCGCACATTGCAGATTTTGGGGCACTCCATCCAAAAGCACAGCAATGCAGTGGTCAGACAAAAACAGAGCATTTAACAACGTACACAACACTGCATATACGAAGTCCTTTTTTTCCTTGACTACGTATCCGTAATAATGTTGGCTCTTCTCATACTGAACTTGATGAACATTTAAGCGACTTTAATTAGTCGTGCCGTAAAAGCTGCACGTTGTCACGGGAAAGCCAGAACAATTATCAAATAACCCATCCAATATTGGGGATGGTCCTGTAGCTCTTGTTGATGTTTCCTTTCGCACTGACTTACAGACCGAACTTTCTGCTTGCCAAACAGTGAAGCATAGTACTTGCTAAGCTCGGTCATATCTTTTTTGCTCCTTAAACCGAGCTTGATCATTTTTAGCAACACGTATGCCAGAGATGTTCGCTGAATGTCCTCGTAGCCCAGGTACAGCGACTTGCTCTCAATCGTTGACAGAGTCAGTGCCATTAGCGCGTACACCGTTCTGGCAGATGGCGGTGGTAGCTTATCTTCATCTAATTCTCGGCAGAGAATTGAGGAGTCGGCCACTGGTATGCGCTCGACAACATCGCACGTAAGCTTTTTTTGACCATCAGAATAGTTTGGTGGTCCGTTTTAAGTTGACCTGTGGAGGATCATCTCGCAAAAGCGATCTGATTAGATCCACAGTTTTCGAAAAACTGTCACATGCACACGAGAGCAGGTGCGCATCGACTCGTCCCGTACGATAACTCTTGTCGAGACCGCTTCTGGCTTCTTTGCATTGCTCGCTTCTTGTTGAACGTGGGACATTGTCTTTTTTTCAGGTTGAAGTAGTGGCTCCACCTCGCAATATCTCGCATCGTCATCGTCTCGTTCATTGGTCTTTCGCTTCTTGTTGCTGGTGACGTCAGCCTTCAACGTATCATTTGGTGCCATCGCATTTTCTACAAGATGGTCAGCAGCTATACGTCATCATCTCGTTTTCGCTTCCTCATCTCCCCATTTTCTCGCTACTCTTCATTCCTCACTTCTTGCTCTTGCTTCTGATCATGTTGTTGACTTTCGTGCTCGTTGTCGGCCGTATCAGGATTTTTGGCATGCAGTACTTGTTGAGCTTCCTCTCTTCTCATGCGTCCGTACGTCACAGCACAGTGTTCGTCAATAGTTTCGACTTCCATTTTTTCTTCCTTATCACACTTTTTATCAGTGACGGTAGATACCTTGTTGAATCTAAAGAGGTCTTTCTTTGCCTATAAGAGACAAAGAAAAAAAACTCCATGTTGTAGCTGAATGCAATATAGGCGACGTTATACACTTACCTCTCCGCTGTCGTCATTACGCTACCATCACATGCCATATCCTCTTCTTTGATGTCCGAAGAGATGTTGCACAATATGTCTTTTTGAGTAGTAGTAGCAAAGGGAGAAACTTCGCGACAGGGACACTGCTGCCACTACCGCAAAACAACGTTAGGTCGATTTTACCAACGCTCCATTGCCTGTTGAGTATTAGACTCTTATTAAACATTTCGGTTCGGTTTGGTTAACGTCAGGCAACGCTGTTTGCATTTTCGATGGTGTATACTCAGTAAAACTTCCTCCTCTTACCATCACTCATGCGAGTTGTAATACAGGAGCGTTTTCTTGTGTGATCACCTTCGGCTCTTCTCCCTTTTTGCCCTCGAAAATGTGAGAACCTGTTCTTTGTCTTCCGTCGTCAGCCGTAGCTGTAATTATGATACTCGAAACTTTTGATTGCCGAGCTGCTACTTCTCCAGCTTTTCTGCATTCTTCTTTCGCCGAGGACGCATGTTTTTCACTTTATCTTCATCACGGTGCCAGTAGTTTTCATTGCATCCATGCTCTTAAAGCGTTAGCCAGGACTAGGGGCTACTAGACTCTCCATCAAACATGTCTGGCTTCACGTGTTCGCGACTCGGTCTGCTTAATCTTTCCGTCGCATTTAGAAGCAAGCGTAATAATAATTTTGCTGACTATTCTGTTCTTGGTGCACTTCAAGAATTTTGTTGGTCAGCTTGACGGAACTGTCAGAAGAAGCAGCGGTAGCAGGCTTAGCGCCGTTTCTAATGGGAATCAGCACCAAATTCTCATAGTCTTGAAGTTTCATGTTGATCTTCACCGTTTTTTGGCAAGTAAATGGTTTGGAGTGAGCTTCATTTTAGTGCTTATATAGCAAAGAAATGAGTCAGTCAGTGCTCAGTGCTTCCGGAACAGCTAGTTCCTTCCTCTTAATCTTAAGCCGCTGCAGTCATGATCCGGATGCCACCGCGTTGATTTGCTACATTGGTTAAGTCCACCCACATCTTGAGTTGAATGTACACACAGAAAGTATACGCTTGCTCCGCCAATTTGTAACGATACACAGTTTCACTAGGCTGTGATGTCAGCCATCTTTTAGGGGCGAGGTTCCTTAAAGGGGCCCCCGTTTTTTTTCTCCCTCATAGTCGTAGTCGTAGTGTGTAACAAGTGTTGCATTTTGACCTGCTAGGTGGGGCCGGTGGGAGATTTCTCCTGTGCTTTGTTGAACAATAAAAAGTTCGTGGCGTGCACGTTTCAACTCAAAGCCGAATGCTCCTGTCTCTCATTCCCCATTAGCAGCCATTGGCATGTGCCAGTAGGAAACGTTAGTAGAAGTAGAAGTGTTAAAAACTGACTTCTGCTGTCTCTCATTCCCAGTAGAAGCTATTGTTTACCTCCAAGGTAGTGCCTGGTGAGATTTATCCTGTGCGTGATTGAACAATAAAGCATTTTTGTTCAAAACGCCGTTGATTGATGAAATAAACCAATGAAAGACGCCAGATGTTTTCTAAAAGCAAAACGAAACGACGCCAGATGTTTCTAAAGCAAAACAAAAAGAAGACGCCAGCTGCTCAACGAAAGACGCCAGGTGTTTTCTAAACAATGGATTTATAATCAAAACCATATCGATACAGGTTTGTAGTTGCCGATGCTCGTTGCCGTCGGTGTGTGTTCGTATGGTACATTGAGCACTATCTTACAGGTAAAGGTTGCTACGTAATACTCGCTGGGGGTAACCTCCTTGGTTTTAGAAAGATTTATCGAGCGTTGGGCCGCAGTGCCATGAATACAGTGAACTAGTATATACCATGAACTCGAGATGGTTACAGGTAGGAAGTAGACCCGAAGCGGAAGCCGTAAGAAAGTTGCGTGTGCCACCTCTCGTTTAGTCCTTTGAATGTCCGCTGGACGGCGGTGCTACTATATGGGGAATATATGATGAAAAGGGGCGAGATGGTGGTACTTGCAGTGTTGAATAGATGGACTAACGGACACAGAGAGAGATGCATGGATGAACGCATGAACGGACGCAGGGACTGATGAATGGACGACCGCAGGGACGGACGCACGAACGGACGTACGCACGGACGCACGGATATTTGAAGCTGCTTGTACCAATTCAATTCAATAGATACTTCCAAATTATAATGTAACGAAGAAATGAGGATAACGAAGTAAACTCGAAGAGGACCCTTTTGGCGTTCAAATTTTAAAGTGCATTAGTTTGGTTCCCTGTAGTAGTAGTGATAGTAGTAGTAGTAGTAGCAGTAGTACTTTCCCCCTTCCCCCGTCGACTGCACATTGTAATGGAACAATAGAGACAGGCACAGCACCATTGCTGCGCGTCGGCTGTTCTAATCTGAGCCATATATATATATATATATATATATATATATATATATATATATATATATATATATATATATATGACCAACATCGCACAAGCGCGTAGAAAATCTGAAAAAATACCCCCCACCTTCTCGAAGGAAATCGTGAGGAAATGATGGATTTTTTGCTCTGAGAGAGGGTATCATTGGCGTCAGGCATTTAATTTCCCTTGATGAAAACTTGCTTTATCTTGGGACCTTACAGACCTTCGCCTTCACCGACTTCTGCCATCGCCTTGAGAGGCGCCCAGCCAGGGAACGGTCGAGAGAGCGGCGCGTGCTTCTCTCCATCGGACGGGAGACTGCGGCGCAGGGAGGAGAGAGAGCGAACAGCGTGAAAAGGAGCGGTGAAGCACTGCACCTGTCAAAGTCCCTGAAAAAAAATGGGCAGCATATCCACGGAGTGAATGGTGAAGAGTGGGGCGAAGTATTCGTCCATCCATTCGTTCTTGCTTCCTTCCGTCTGTGCGACCGTCCATGCGTCTATCCGCCCGTCCGTGCGTGCGTCCGTTCCTGCGTCCGTCCGTACATCCGTTCATGCGTCCATTCAGGCATCTGTCTGTGTGTCCGTTCGTCCATCTATTCAACACTCCAAGTACCACCATCTCGCATCTTTTCATCATATATTCCCCATATAGAAAAACCGCCATCCAGCTGACATTCCAAGGACTAAACGAGAGGTGGCCCACGCACACTTTCTAACAGCTTGCGCTTCGGGTCTACTTCCCACCTTTAACCACCTCGAGTTCATGGTATATACTAGTTCACTGTATTCATGGCACTGCGGCCCAACGCTCGCTAAACCTTTCTAAAACCAAGGAGTTTACGCCCAGCGAGTATAACGTAGCAACCTTTCCTTGGCAGATAGAGCTCAATGTACATGCCAATGGCTGCATGGGAAATGAGAGACAGGAGAATTCGGCTTTTACATTCTTACGGCTTGCGCTTCGTAGCTACTCCCCACTTTTAACCACCTCAAGTTCATGGTATATACTAGTTCATTGTATTCATGGCACTGCGGCTCAACGCTCGCTAAACGTTTCTAAAACTAAGGTGGTTACACCCAGCGGGTACAACGTAGCAACCATTTCTCTTCAGATAGTGCTCAATGTACATACAATGGCTGCTAATGGGGATTGCAGCGTGCACGTTAACTAAAAGCCGAATGCTCCTGTTTCTCATACCCCATTATCAGCTATTGGCATGTACATTGAGCACTATTTTTTGTTGTTCAACAACGCACAGAAGGAATCTGGAATCTCTCACCGGCACCACCTTGGTGGTCAAAATGTTTGCAGGTCAAAGCGTAAGACTGGTTACATACTACGACGGGACGCGAGACGAACGTGTGCGGCTACAAGCAGCTTCGCCCCTAAAAAAAACTAAAGTAGCGCCAGCCGACTCCTAAAACTACAACGTTGCAGCAAATCAGGAGATCTAGTTGTCTTCAGCCTCTTCGAATAACAGAGGCACTGCTTCAGCCCTTTTCACCGCACCTCACTAGCCGGGCTGCATGAAGAACAAAACTGAAACTGTAGAAAAATGTCCGTTGACAGTTCGCTAGCTAACCCTATCCAATCCGAAGTCTGTACTTCCCATAATTCCTATAGAGGTATAGAATCGCAGCGCCAGAGTCCTCTCTAGGTATCATTGTATGAAACTCTATGCCAGAAACTCTGAAGTTAAAGTGATCACCTGTAGGTGTTCTGTGGCCAGACGCTTGGGCAGCTCGGACACTGCTGCGCCGTGTGTTCATCGAGCGGCCGTGCCTCCGGTATGCTAGAAGGGTACGCCGGTGGCGTCTATTCATAGAGCGCGCGCTAGCGAAAATGGACAAACAAAATGGCGTCCATAATGTCAGCGTCTTATCAACAGAAACGCTACACAAACACTAGCAGCACAAGCTCTACAAACGCGTTTCAAACGCACTGCATTGAGGTGGTGTATGGTGAACTAGGGCATATTCTAGTTGCTAGGGGAGAGAATAAGCGCGCGCGCGCCCGAGGCTGTTGCTATGGAAGAGGGTGGGGGACGGATCTCGACGGACGCCTGACTTAGCCCAACTAAGCCCAACTTAGCCCAAAAAAAATGCATTGACATTTAAAAAGTTTCCGGACTATGGGACCTGTTGGGCAGAGAACACTCTCACACCGTTTTTCTATAATAAACATTTATTTTTTCTTGCTGTGAACAAATAGCTATCTGCCATCGTCGTGCGGTCATTATAGTTGGCCATGGGAATTAAAAGTTTCATTTCGGGAACCGGGCTATGGTAAGTATAGGTCCTTTTGGCATGATGCATTTATGCCTACAGTTCTGACAGTATTTGCTTTTGTAATGATGAAGATCACTGCTGCACTGCATTGTACAGTCGAACAGAAATCAGTAGTCACGAAACTCAAGCGCCAGGCATTCGGCCATGACCCAGCTCTAGCAAGCGTTCCTGCAGTAGACGTTGGAGCTCCATCTGCTCCATGAGAAGCTGTAACTGTAGCAGCTTCAATCGTAGGTGCTCAAGCTCGACTAGCAGGAACAGGTGCTGTAATTGCAGGACAAGTAGCTGGTATTCAAGCAGTTGCATGAGCAGCCGGTGTTTCTGCAGTAGGAGCACCATTCGTTGCTCGAACGATTGGATCCGTGCCATTTGGGGTACCTGAGGTGACGAGAACGGGCTGGTAGTCCTCCCTGTTCGGTTGAAGCAGCAGGCGATAGGCAAGCCTTCTTCCTTTTGTGGAAGTGTAACCGTTTTCTGCAGTCACTGTGCCAAGAACGAACGGACGCCTTCGAACTTGACAGTGATGTTGGTAATCCCTTGATTCATGACTCGTACCCACTATAGGGGGATTGGTAAAAAAGCAAGCGTCCTATACAGCAAGCTGGTTTATTCCTTGAGCAAAAGTTGAACAGACCATGCGGAGACAGCCACGAACAGTGCTCTTTTTGGAAAAAAAGAGGAAATACTATAGATATGTAGTGTTCCCTGAAGGTAATTACCCCAAACATTGAGCGAATGAGAGACGGATGTTGGCCCCCATTTGATGATGATGATGATGATCTTTGATACTCTGGCGCACACCCACAAAAGAGGATCGGCCAAGAAACCGGGCGGCAGGATCTTAACTAAAAGGCTAATGGTTTTTCAAACAAAACGTAATTTTGGGCTGAAAAAAAATATAAGAAGAGCCGAAAATCGAAAAAAGAAGTATATCTCAGCAGGAAGCGATGCAGGCTAGTAGATGCGATTTCAGACAGAGGTAATGATGGGTCAAAAATGATATATATATATATATATATACATATATATATATACATACATACATATAAATATATATATATATATATATATATATATATATATATATATATATATATATATATATATATATATATATATATATATATATATATATATATAGTCTAGTAGATCCTCCGTGAGCGGTCACAACGTGGTTTATTTCGACGTTTCGGCCTAGAGTCTGGCCTTCATCAGGAATAAAGATACAGTTTGTTGGTGCTCAGCTTTATACAATCTCAAATCAGAGGGCAAGGAAAGAGGGGAAAAAAAGGAAAGAAAAAAAGAAAAGAAAGGGAAAGAAAAAAAGAGAAAAGAGAAAAATATATACCTTAGACGCCCCTCGGGTGCCCCCCTTCCACTTTTCCTTCCACTTCCCCCCTCATCTCTCTCCCCCCTCTCCCCTTCACCTTTCTGATGTCAGCGGTCTGTGTATGTTTCCGTTCACTAGCGCATTCCTCCCGATCAGACGGCCCCTCCTGGCACTGGTGGTTCGGTGTGGGGCAAAAAGAGCTTTTCAGGAAGTCCTAAGCCTTTAACTACTCGGGGTCCCGTAAACGATTCGTCGTAGAAGGACGGGGGCCGCGTATTGTGGCAGAGGCTGGTCAGCGGGCATTTTAGGAAGTTTCTAAGCCTTTAACTACTCCGCGCCCTGTCAACATTTCGTCGTAAAAATAGGGGTGCCCCGTATTGGGGTAGGCTGTGCAAGCGCGTGCAATGCGAATTCCTTGCCCCGCTTCTAAATTACGCTTGTCGTGGGGGCCTCCCGGCTGTGCACATGGTTGCTGTTGGGCATGTCGTGCATGGCACAATTGATTGGGTAGTAAAATAAAACAGAAAACAGACGACAGCTGCACTTAGAAAGAGTAGTTACACTTGGAATTGTTTTGGGTTGTCCAGTGCCCTTCGCAGCTGCAGTGCCGTGAACTCAGTTACTATTTTCATTGTTGCCGTTATTGTTTTCTAATGCTTTAATTGCTGCAAGTGTACCAGGATTCTCATTTATTCCTCTATCGAGGGTGTTAAATCGGTGGTAAGGTATGGCTCTCGTTGTTCACGTTCTCGATTTAATTTAAATCCCATCTCTAAGAGCGTTACTGATAGTTTATCGAATGCATGGTCGGGAAGATTGAGATGTTTTGATAGAGGTAGACTTGGGGCTGATTTCGCATGGGCTCTGTGATTATTGAAGCGAATCCTAAATGGTGTTTCTGTTTGTCCGATGTACTGCATACCACACACGTTGCATTCGAGTAGGTACACCACATTAGAGGAATTGCATGTTAGGTTTCCTCGTATGTTAATCGAAAACTTGGATTGCGTGCTGGTTGCTTTGTCTGTTTCTCGCATCGTCTTACATACAAGACATCGTGGCTTTAAGCAAGGGCGGCATGAATTATTGGGGGGTGATGTGTTAATTTGGGAGTGGACAAGGGTGTCTTTGAGATTACGTGGTCGTCGGTAAACGACGCCTGGAGCGGATGGGAATGCGCGTTTCAGACGTTCACTTTGTTCCAGAATGTTGTAATGTCGTTTAAGGATTTTGTTTACATTGGGGAAGTTTGTGCTGTAAGTCAAGCAGAGGTTTGTTCGTTGTGGGTCTTCTCGTGGTGGCCCCCACGACACGTGTAATTTAGAAGCGGGCAAGGAATTCGCATTGCACGCGCTTGCACAGCCTACCGCAATACGGGGCACCCCTATTTTTTACGACGAAATGTTGACAGGGCGCGGAGTAGTTAAAGGCTTAGAACTTCCTAAAATGCCCGCTGACCAGCCTCTGCCACAATAGGCGGCCCCCGTCCTTCTACGAAGAATTGTCTACGGGACCCCGAGTAGTTAAAGGCTTAGGACTTCCTGAAAAGCTCTTTTTTGCCCCACACCGAACCACCAGTGCCAGGAGGGGCCATCTGATCGGGAGGAATGCGCTAGTGAACGGAAACATACACAGACCGCTGACATCAGAAAGGTGAAGGGTAGAGGGGGGAGAGAGATGAGGGGGGAAGTGGAAGGAAAAGTGGAAGAGGGCACCCGAGGGGCGTCCACCGTATATTATTTTTCTCTTTTTCTTTTTTTTCTTTACTTTTCTTTTCTTTTTTTTTCTTTTTTCCCCTCTTTCCTTGCCCTCTGATTTGAGATTGTATAAAGCTGAGCACCAACAAACTGTATCTTTATTCCTGATGAAGGCCAGACTCTAGGCCGAAACGTCGAAATAAACCACGTTGTGACCGCTCACGGAGGATCTACTAGACTATATGCAACGCTACGGCCACTCAACCACCATGCCTGCATATATATATATATATATATATATATATATATTATATATATATATATATATATATATATATATATATATATATATATGCAGATTAACATGGCAATCGCTTTGTTGCAATATGTATTCAATTGCCGCAGAGCAGACGTCCCTGTGGCTATAACCGAATTTAATGCTCCCAAACGACAAAATTACTGCCACATTTAATTCTAATCCCAATTTTTCAAGTGGAGCTATCAGGTATCTTTTCCGCTGATGAGAATATCGGCGACAGAACAAAAAGAAGTGATCTATCGTTTCCATTTCTTCGCAAGTCTGACATAAGGTGACGCCTCTAGACCAACTTTATGCAAATAATAATTCAGTTGCGGAATTCTGCAACGCAATCTTGTAAAGTAACTTCCAAGTGCCGTGTTGCACACGACTGTCTATTCCAGCGGCATCTTAGATGTGCGAAATCTCAATATTTATCCAATGAGTAGCAGTCGTATTCATGCAAACAGAGGTTTCTAAACCTTATTGCTGTCGCGTAAGCCGCATCAGGCAAAATCGGGATAAGGGGACCGCTAAGAGATACTGTGGCTAGTGCATCCGCCATCTCATTGAGATATATGCCACGATGGCCTGGTACTCATAAGAGCTGCTGTTTTTTTCAAGTTTGTCGGTATGAGTTGTCGAAACATGTGCATAAGTGTTAAGTTGGCTCCTGAAGACAGAGCAGCACATACTGAAAAAGAATCTGTAATTACGACTGCTTCCGATTCGCCCAAAGGAAGTTTCCGTAGTGCCAGTACAATAGCAAATAATTCTGCTATGAATATTGGTGTGTAATCTGGTAGTCTAACCGAAAAGGACCAGTCAAGGGAACGTGAGAAGGTACCTTGCCCCAGCCTTTTCATTTGATACGGATGCATCAGTCGCAATTATGTTATTCATGTTCACATGTGCCAAGTAATCCTGCAGCCGATCATTTAAATATTGAAATGGCATTTGCTTTGCGTTAGAGGGATAAATATTCTCAAATTCTATCTTAAGATCAAAATTAACGTTTCTGTTGAAAAAATATGTTTGATTTTGACGTTCAGTGGTTCTAGCAGCGCTTGAACGAACAAGATCTGTGGGCAGTGGAATCGTGACCACCAAGTTTCAAAAAATAAGCTTGGTTCTTTAATAAAACCCCATTTATTCTGCCTGTCTCATCCTCTCGTTCATCTTTTTCGTCGTCCTGCTCTTGACCTTTCGATGCTTGAGGCACCGACCACTTCACTCTCCCTGACTTCATTGTTCACACCTCTTGGTGTAATATATAAAGATGTTACTAATCGAGGCGCATTGTGCCTGCCTGGATAGTCCCTGGTACCGAATGGTCTTCAAAACGCCGTGTTGCGAAGCCGTTTTGATAACTTTAAAAGGTCCGTGAGACTTATCACCAAGTTTTCATACTCCTTTCCGTATTAGAACGTAGCCTCCTGGTTGTATGTCTGGTATGTCGCTGCTACGTGTGCTGTCGAAGGTCTTCTTCAATCTTCGTTTGTAAGCTTCTTGCTGTTTCAGTTTTCTTTATCTCGAAAAGGACCAAGTTGTCAAGAAGGCCCACTTCGCAGTCGGCTGGAAGCACTGATACAGCTCCTAAAGCTGACAAAATGGACTGCATCCAAACCCACTTGCGCACGAACGGCTGTGGTGTCTTACAGCGGCTTTAAGAGAGCCTTTTCAGCCACCTGGAAAGTTTGGATACATCTTCACGTACTGCTTCACGTCTCGTATAGCACGCTCAGTGAGGCCATTGGCAGCATGACGATAAGGGGAGAAAAACGGGATTTACATGCCATAATCGTTCACCTATTCTGAAAGTTTCGTGTTTTGAAAGCAGGGGCCCTTGTCGCACACCAATGTCTTCGTATTTCGTTAACATTATGCCTTTAGTAGACTAATGACGCTGTTAGCATATTCCTTTACATCTCTGTACTGTAACCATTCTCGTGCACTGATCAATGGTGAGCAGAAAAGCTTGCGTGTTCCTGATCCCATCCCCTTTCTTTTCGAGTTCTGCGAAGACCGAATGAATAACGCCGAATGGGACAGTTATCTTCTTTCTATCATATTTACTTCCCCCTCTCTCTATCCCTAAAGGTGCTGAGCCGTGCTCCAGCAACGGGAGGCAGAAAATAACGTCTTTTTTTACCTCTTCCTTTTTCATTAACCTCTCTCTCTCTCTGGGACATTGGAGTGCTCTGGTTGTTTATGTATATGTTCGTGGGCTGCTTGAAGTTCACTTCGTTCGTTTGTAAATCGTGACAAGAGTGGACGTAGAGTGTTATGTCTACTTTCATACCTGACCACGTAAATCGTTTCAGAAGTTTGCCTGTCTTACGTGCGCCCAAAGCCGTTCATGTGCGCCTGATTCTGCAGTGTCGTGGTAAACATGTAAAATCTTAGTAATAATCGTGTTATGTGACATGGTATTTTCCATGATAATTATTAGTTTTTTTTGGTTCCTTCTCAGAACTTTGTGTGATTGATTTCTGCAGAATTGTCAGCTGCTGTGGGTTTCAAAAGCCCGGACAGGGCATCTGCATTACGGAGTAGAGGACCTAGATGATGTGAAATGACGAAATCGAACTGTTGGAGGTAATTTACCCATCTAGCGATGTGGCCTCTTGGTTGTGACATACCGCGAAGGTTCGTCAGTGCTTGGTGATCAGTAAAAGGGTAAATTTTGCAGCACCTATTCGACGAGATCAGCTGTTTGCAACATCATGGGCAAGGTTCTTCGCCGACTCACTTTGCCCTTGGTAACTGGAAAAGTTTATTCTCGATCTCTGGTCAACGAAAAATGTCACCCACATGTTCGCTTGATGGCTGCGCCAAAAAGTACCGTTCCCTGAAGGTAAGTAACTCAAACATTGAGCGACTGAGAGATGGATGCCGGCTGTCATTTATTGTCCATTTAGATGTAATTTGGTTCACACCCTGCCTGGGCGATTAGCCAAGCCATTGTAAGCCATTTATTCTGTCTGCCCAACCTCGCCTTCCTCTGCTCCATCGCCCTGCTCTTGCCTTTTTGATGCTTGAGGCACCAACCAATTCAAGATATTTCGTAGGCAAGCTACGGTATTGATGGTTTTCGGTATTCCTTTATTAGACGTTAATATGAAAAGTTATGAAATACTGCGAGAACTAGAACATTTCCGTAGCAACCACCTCCATTTATTTAGCCTGGGGCTGCTTGCTCCCCTCTACTTGCTCCCAGCTCAGAATGATAAAGGAGCCCTGGTACCTGCCCACTCGTTCTTTAAAGTTCTTTGATACTCTGGCCGCCCTTAACCATGTTGCTGCTTGCGAGATAATCATGTGCATGCCTGCTTTGTGTTGTGTACACGCTCGTACTTGCTCCATTTGAGTGTTGCTGTGGTAATATTTCATGAGTAACAGAAGCTTCCACAACACAGCATTCGAAACGACCGTGTAGTGTTCGTGGCGGCCGCTCAATGGTCTGCCGTACCTGCTAATTTTGTGAACGGCAATTGTTGCTTGTTTTTTTGTTTGTTATGAAAAGACTAGTGGTAGCCGAAAAGATTGCGCAGCTCTGTTCAGCAAGCAAGCAAGCAAATAATGGTGCGTTAGTTCGTAAATCGCATCGAACACCCAATGTTGTCACATCTGTACTCCTCTTTGGATAACTTGGATGTTATGATTGCCCTGTCTTGTTTCGATGTTGATTTGAACGCAGCTATTGAATGGAGGCGATGAACAGCTAGAGCTCGGAGAGGTACGTTTGCAAAGCCACCTCTTATTTTCTTGTGAGAGACGCATGTTAACATGTTAAAATGCAAATGAACCTGTCCAATTTGGCGTTTTTGATTGTATTGATTTGTGCTTACTCTTATAAGATTTAGAAGGTTCTCTCAGAATTTCTTCCGCTACATGCTCCCTTTGACGTATTTCTACGCCGTGTACCAAAGAACCTTCGGTTGCGTGCCACAAAGGCGCTCGTTCGCTTTCGAGAAACGTACAGAGCTGGTTGACGTGTTTCAGCTCTCTCACCTTTTAGAGTTATATCCGGTTCTTTTTTTCTTTAGACTTCTTCCTGAGCTTTCCCGTCGCCATTAACTTTGCGAAATGAATTACTTTACCTGTTTTTGTCTTGACCCACTCCACTGCTGACGTCAACCACTTTGACCCAAACTGGTACGCTTACGTTAGACTAAAATGTTCGCAAACGATTTGCAATGTTCAAAGGTTCTGCAATGATTAGCTTCGGTCTCCGGACTCATTCTGTGCTTAGAATTGAAAAAAAAAACGTTTATTAAAAAAGAAAAAAAGGGGGTTTGAAAAGTTGGGTGGTGAGACCCTTAATTGAGTGGCCTCAGCAGCCTGGCGCGCCCAATCCAGGAGCGCCACTTCGGCCTTCCCCTTCCTTGCTTGCGAACATGGTGTCCCGTTGAATCGTCTTCAGTTTTTCAGCCGGTAACTGTGGCAAAGTAGTACATTTGCATGACTCTCTTCTCATCTCTTTGCTTGCCGCCGTGCTTGATGCGTGAAGAGTCAAACATTCGGTCAGCAGACCAAGA
>WOVY01005312.1:0-71457 GCA_013436015.1 Rhipicephalus annulatus
TTCACGCATGCGCAAAGAGTTTCCGCAATGTCGCATGAAACACAGCAAAAAGTTTGTGGATTGCGCAATGGGCGTTGTTTACATGACTCTTTTAGCTGTGGTAAAGTGTATATCGGTCAGTCGGGAAGATGCGTCATTGTTCGTCACAGAGAGCACGATTCTTCCTTGAAATCTGTGGGTGCATCGCATCTCGCGGCTCATTGCAGAGAGTGTGGTTGTGATCCTCTTTTTCAGGATACGGAAGGGGTTTTTCGGCCAAAAAATAAATTAACTCGTGAGTTGACAGAAGCTTTTCACATAAGAAAAAGAGGGGAAACAATGCTTCAGCCAGCTTCTGTTTTGCTGCACAATAAAGAGTTGGTTTTCTAGATTATGTTCCGAGATAATCTGTCTTCTTTTACCATGTGTTTCTCGATGTGCCACTGATGTACTTTTTGCCTGCACACGCATGCGTCGTGTTTTTCAGTGCCTGTATATATATTCTGCCCTTTTCAATAAACAGTTTAGTTGCGAGAAAGCGCTTGTCTTCTCTTCTTGTATGTTTTTCGTGCGCCTTAACTGATAGTTATACCATGCATATCCAACTAGCCCAACTTTCGAATTGCTGGATCCATCTAATCCTCAACATCCCTTCAATCAGACAATACGAATTATCAGCTGGCATTCGATCATGTCATCCGAACCAGTGTTCCGCGGTGCTGGTGCGCGGGTCGGCATACAGAACATAGCAGCGGCGCTTATGAAGGGAAGCCAGTGAAGCAGCCAGTCGCCCCGCCGATGCCACCGCGTCGGCTTGCCGACGGCGTCACTAGGCTTACGAGGAGTACGGCTAAACGGCCACCGGCAGTTGCAGCATGTGGCTCGTGTAGAATAATCGCCGTGTTTATTTTATAGTCACAAATGAACAAGAGGCAGGTGTCTACTGTTCGTGATTTATTACGGAGTGATGTAGATATGTATATATTTGCAGCGACGAGACCGTTTGCAGGCACGGTTCTTTGATCGCCCTGAAGGTCAATCGCTGTGCATGCACCACTGTTCGCACGATTAGTCGCATCCACGATCGCCATTACGCTCGATGTTTGACAACGATTGTCGCATGAAGAAAAGAGACATACCTCTCAGACGTACATTTATCTGAGCTTTATAGCAGGAAACATTACTTCCTGGTAAAGAACTTTTACGCGACCTTTCCTTCGCTTGTGCCTCCAATGCATTCGGCACCGGCAGCCAGCTTGATATCGATCCCGTACAAAGCCTACTTTTTTATATATCGCTTTGAAGTTGTGGCCAGTGACTGTGCGAGTACACGACCGCTGACGAACAGCTTACTTAATTAGCGCTGTCAGTGTTCATCGTAGTTTATAACCCAAATCAGCACATCAAAGAGAATTGCCCACATTAGCCATGCTCGGAGTCTCACCAGTCCTCCGAGCTTCCCTTGCCGGCATGGTAGAAACGAACGCGAGGGCTTGCTGTGTGCACTGACTGCGTGGTTGACCTTTCTCTCCTAGCAGCTATTCGTTTCATAGTGCTTCGCTTTCGCAATTGCGTATAAGCGATATAACTCGTTTTAGTGATAGCCGATCGGGCCGAGCATTGCAGCCCAGCATCAACGTAAGGGGATCGCGACGCAGTTACCCTGCCCGTTGGTCCTTTCAATACTGGGTTTTTGCACATGACAACGTACCACCCCAACTTTAGTTCCCCACTGGACGAACTGTTCGTCCATTGGTTCAATGACTGCGATTAGTCTAACTTTGCCGAAAATTCGGTCTAGAGTGTACGACTAGTTATCCTACTGCTTCATGCGCCTGTCATCACCTTCTTGGTACTGTGAGTGACGTTTGATGAACAACTAGTTTGGCACGCACCGATACTCGCACTTTTCTAGGCTTAGGGAGTATAGCGTTAAGACTGCAATGATATTTGTACTGTTTAGCCATCAGTGTATTTTGTGTTTGTATTCACTGAATATATGTTTTGTGTCCGTGTCTTGGTTGTCCATGTCTTAGGGTCCCGAACCATCGCAATCGGCTAACCTCTGACAGGATGGCCGTTTATTATAACAGCCACTAACTACCCCGGCTCGGGTATGAACCATAGACAAAAAAATTGTTTAGCACTTTCGCAGATAGATAGATAGATAGATAGATAGATAGATAGATAGATAGATAGATAGATAGATAGATAGATAGATAGATAGATAGATAGATAGATAGATAGATAGATAGATAGATAGATAGATAGATAGATAGATAGTACAATCTTCGACCCACACCGGCCCCGACATTGACTCAACGTCGCCTTTTTAGGTGAAGCACAACGTCTTCTGTGGTGCAATTATATACAAATTGCAAATCTGGATGGAGGCGGTCTGTTTTATTTAGTCGCACGCGATTGACTCATTCAAGCCGTGAAGAATGCTGTGACGTTCTATGTGACGTGTTCCTAGGTGTCACGAGACTGTTTTTCTCTGGTTTTCGAAGGAAGGCGAAGGAAACGGTTGGATAGACCGTCCGAAAAAAAAAACCGGATGAATTGAAATGGCTGCTAGGTGGCATGGTTGGATTGAAAGGTAAGGGCTTTGCGACTTTTCAGCATCTGGGCACTTAGACAACAAGACGTTTCCCAATGCCACAGTTTTTCGTCTCGCCTGTACGACAAGCTGCAGCCGAGCAGAGGCGACAAAGCGAGGTGAAAGATCCATTTGAAAAGTTCACTGAAGAAGATTTCCGGCAACTGTTCTCATCTCTCCGAAATAACAGTGCGTAGCTTGTGCGACGAACCAATGCCGGCGAACCAGTGGCCTTTCCACAGAGAGGAAAGTGTTGTGTGCGCTGCGAATTTTCGCCACCGGTTGCTTCTAGAGGAGCGTTGGTCGCGATGAGCACATCGGCAAGTCTCAGCCAGCCGTGAGCAACACTATCCATGAGGTGACGCAGGCCATCATCACCGTGGCTGCTAGTAAAAAGCTGGTGGACTTCCCACTGACAACAGCTGCTAAGGATGAGGCAAAGGCGGAGTTTGTGCTACGCGGTTGCATCCCCGGCGTGCAGGCGTGTAACGATGGCACGTTGGTCACCATTCGCAAGCCAGAGGAATTCAGACTAGCCGACACGGCGGGCTGAATGTCCAGAAAGGGTTATTGCACCCTGAACGTCATGGACGTAAGTACCGTTTCTTTCTTACTCGCCCATTGGAACGATTGTTCAGTTGTAAAAAGAATGAATGCAACAAATAAAAAAGAACCTGCAGGCAAGTAAGTGGGCGCGAGCTAGTTGGTGGCTCGCAAGGCCTTGGTAATAATAAGTGGCAAGTGTTTTGTGCGTGAGCCAGATGCCGTTTTTTACTGGCATGCATGCGCAATAGAGTTGTGTGTTTTGGCCGGTAATTTGGGCAGCAGACGTAGCAGAAATATATACACGACAGGGAAGTATTTCCAACACGAAAGTGCTTACAATCACAATTGCATGAGCTGGCTTTGGCATTTGTGAGTGTTCTTTCCCAAAAGCAACACGTAGGTTTTCACTTATTAATCATTCAGTGGAAGTCATAGCCATGTGCACAGCAGGGGAGGTGTCATTGCCTCTCCTCCCCCCTCCTCCGTGTGCTACACCCTGTGTTTCCTTCTAAGTCAAGATTCTTGTACCAATGACTGTACTAGTATGCATTGTTCCCGGTGTATGGTTAAAAAACGGGATTATTTTGAGTAAAATAAATTTGGCAGTTCGGCGGCAGTGCACGAACCGGACGCAACGTAACAAATCTTCTGCTTTCGCAGGCGGACGCGGGTCGCGTCGCCACCACATTGGTCATCGTGGTCCTGCGCCTGCGCTTGGAGTTTAACGTGACCTGGACGTGAGTGGACCACGCAGTTTGGCGGCAGTGTACGAACCGGACGCAACACGAACGCGGGTCGCGTCGCCACCACTTTGGTCATCGTGGTTCTGCGCCTGCGTTTGGAGTTCATTCATTTCATTTCATTTCATTTATTTATACTGTTAGCCCAGAAGTGGGCCGTTACAGGGTGGAAGTACAAACAATTATTTGGGAAAAAGAAGTACCGTACAGGTCTCGAGATAATTTCTCGGTATTATTGTGACCAGCAACTCGAAGTTACACATAACAAGAAATGGAACACACATGCGATGCAATACATACGCGCAGAACAGCACATGACGCATTTGAGGCGGCACTTTTGCACCGCGCTGAAGATTTGAAAGACAACTACTGCAGAATCATGCAACCAACAAAAAGTACACACGCACGCAAAAAAAACATTTGTCACTGTTATTCAGAAAATAAACGTTTTAGATTCTGTTCAAATGATGTAAGCGAGGAACAACCAATTATAGACTCTGGCAGCATATTCCAATCTTCAATAGCACGTGGAAAGTAACTGAACTTAAAGCAATCGTTACGTGTGACTAGGGGTGGTATGTACATATTATGGCGATGTCTGGAGTGTTCTTGTGTGTTGACCTGGAAGTAATCTGAATAGTTTAGTTTAAAATGATTATGAATTAACTGGAAGAGGAATTTCAGACGCTCAATCCTCGTCCTAAGTTCAGGACTATCCAGTCCAGCTTTTTTACAGAGTTCAGTAGGAGAATGATGTCGGCGATATTTATTAAAAATAAATCTCGCACCAAGTCGCTGTATTTTTGTTATTTTATTGCAGTTTGTCTTTGTGTAAGGGTCCCAGACAATTTTAGAATATTCGATAATAGGTCTGACAAGGGTTTTGTAAGCAAGACACTTTATATCAGATGGGGCGGTATAAAGGTTACGTCTAAGTTTCACGTTTCACGTGACCAGGACGTTTCACGTGACCTGGACCTGGAAAACGCTTAAAAAGAGGCATCGCCGAGTGGACCACGCAGTTCGGCGGCAGTGCACGAACCGGACGCAACGTAACAAATCTTCTGCTTTCGCAGGCGGACGCGGGTCGCGTCGCCACCACATTGGTCATCGTGGTCCTGCGCCTGCGCTTGGAGTTTAACGTGACCTGGACGTGAGTGGACCACGCAGTTTGGCGGCAGTGTACGAACCGGACGCAACACGAACGCGGGTCGCGTCGCCACCACTTTGGTCATCGTGGTTCTGCGCCTGCGTTTGGAGTTTCACGTGACCAGGACGTTTCACGTGACCTGGACCTGGAAAACGCTTAAAAAGAGGCATCGCCGAGTGGACCACGCAGTTCGGCGGCAGTGCACGAACCGGACGCAACGTAACAAATCTTCTGCTTTCGCAGGTGAGAAACGGTGTTACTCACGTCTAAGTTTGCTCCTGTACCTGTGCACTGCTGCCGAACACAGCGTGAAGTGTATTTGCTTTGAGTGAAGTGTTCTTGCTTTGTTATGGGAAAGGATTCCGCAAAAACTGCGGGGAAAGACGCGGAAAAGCACGCAGCAGATGTAAAGGATTTAAAAGAGCTGTCGAAGGCATTTGAAAATTTCAAACGCGATTTCAGAGGTGAGATTCGAGAAATTAAAGACTGCATAGCCTTTTGCTCTGACACCTGCAGTGAGGTGAAAGATGTAGCCACTGATATTAAGAATATGAGAGCTGAAATGCAAGAGCTCATAAGACAAAACAGGGAATTGAAAGCGGAAAATAAGAGATTGTCACAAAAATGCGATGAGCTCGAACAATATCAGCGCCTAAACAATCTTGAGATAAAGGGTGCACCAGTCGGGAATGATCCAGTGGATGTTGTAAGAAAGATAAGCGAAGCTGTCGGCACGGCAGTTGATCTGTCTGTTATAGACGCATGCCACTGGATTCCCACTCCTAAGCCTGGTGTGAAGAAAATAATCGTTCGTTTTGTAAAAAGAACAAAACGTGACGACATACTGGCGAAATGTAGAAAGAAGAGGCTCGATAGTTCTATGCTTGGGGACGACAAAAAAAACGCCCATTTTTGTAAATGAGCATTTGACGCAGAAGGGCAAGGCATTGCTTGCAGCCGCAATACAAAAAAGAAAGAAGCTGCATGGAAATTTGTCTGGACATCCGGTGGCAAAATCCTTGCACGCAAAGATGAAGGATCGCGAGCAATACACATTGCGGATGAGACAAGCCTGGCTAAACTTAGAAATTAGATGTGACATATGTGATAACAAATTAAAAAACACTCCACTATGACTGATCTTGTAAATAACCAAAAGTATTACAGTGTTGAAGACTTTAATAGGGCATTTCAATCTGAAAAAGGCTTGTTTAAAGCATTGCATATAAATTGTAGAAGCATAAAAAGAAAGGTCGACGACATTGCTAATTTCATATGGTCTATAGCTATCGGATTTGATGTGCTAGTTTTCTCCGAAACATGGATTACTTATAAAGAAGATGCGCCGTTCTTTCCAGGCTATAGTCATGAACTTCTCTGTCGTAACCAGCAGAAAGGTGGAGGTCTTGCTATTTATTTTAAGCATACACTTTCGAGTGAACTGCTTGATAAGTATACTGTTATGAACGATGATGTTGAATACATTACAATGTGTGTTGGCCCATTCATAGTAATTGGTGTATATAGGCCACCACATGGCCACAAAAAGAAATTTATTGAGTTTCTTAATGTTGTGTTATCCACTGTTCGTGGGAATACTCCTTGCAGAGTTATGGGTGACATAAACATTGACCTCTGTTCCAATGATCCTTATGCGAAAGATTTTGAAACGCTCTTACTTACATATGGAAGTACAAATTTTATACGTTCACCTACTAGGATTACATCAACAAGTGCTACGCTCCTTGATATATGCGCCTCAAATTTAAGTTCACAGAATATAAAATCCGGGGTATTTGCGTATGACATAAGTGATCATATGCCCATCTTCTTTCTTGCACGAGTTACTTCTCAAATTGGTCAGAAAACAGAGACATCTTTCCACCGAATTAAAAACAACAAAACTCGGGAACATTTTTTTAAGCTAGTTCAGAACATAGATTGGACCACTGTTTATAGACAAGAAAATCCTGATGATGCTTATAACACATTCATGACATTGTTGAGTACTAGCTATGATGCGGCATTTCCACTTCAGGAGCGCTCACGTGGCAGAAATAAGAAATGCAGAAAGCCCTGGATAAATCGTGATCTTTACCGGCGCATAAAAATAAATAATAAATTGTATCATGATTTCATCCGTTCGCGGAACACAGACGTCTTAGCTGAGTACAAGAAATACAGAAACGTTTTAAATTCAGAAATACGGAAGGCTAAACAGAACTACTATGAAAAATTATTTGAAAGCATTTACAATGACCAGAGAAAGCTATGGGAGGTCATAAATGGGCTTACGAACAGAAAAAAGGGTTGTAATGGGACACAGAACCTAACAATTAATGGTCAGATTTTCAGTGGTGAAAGGTTGGCCAATGTCATGAATGAACATTTCATAAATGCGGGTTCCTTTATTTTAACGGATGAAAAGCGAGATAATGCTCCAACTCCTGATAAATCTCCTTTGCCGTATTTTATTTTTCTCGCACCCACAGATCCGGTTGAAGTAGAAAGAATAATTAGAAAACTTAAAAATAATGTTGCATCAGGGATTGATGAGATAGGTTCTGTTGAGTTAAAAATGGTGTCACCATTGATATCTAATGTCTTGGCCTATATTATCAACCTCACGCTCACTACCGGTGTATTTCGAGAGCAGCTAAAAGTAGCAAAAGTCACTGCAGTACATAAAGGTGGTGATATCAGTACTTTAGCGAACTATCGACCTATATCCGTGCTTCCAACAATATCGAAAATATTTGAAGGGGTTATTTATGATAGACTTGCATCCTTTTTTGGTAAGCACCAAATAATAACAAAAAGTCAGTATGGTTTTCAAAAAAATAAATCAACAGAACAAGCTCTACTGTATATTAAAGATAAAATAATCGAAAAATATGGAAAACAAAAAATATACTCTTGGGCTCTTCCTCGATCTTCAAAAGGCATTTGACTCCATACAATTCAAATCATTGAATCATAAATTATCAAGCTATGGGGTGCGTGGAGTTGCACTACAATTGTTTAAAAGTTACCTAGAAGATCGTTATCAATATGTAAAACTGAATAACACTATTTCTGCAAAGATAAAGTTGAACCAAGGAGTCCCCCAAGGGTCTATACTGGGGCCATTATTGTTCCTTGTCTATATAAATGATATTGTCGATATACCTCATTCTCCTGAACTTATAATGTACGCTGACGATACGAATGTTTTCTTTTCATCAGACAATCTAATATCACTTGAGGTCAGTGTAAATAATTATCTAAGCAATCTTTCAAATTGGTTAAGGCAAAATGGACTGCGCTTGAATGCAAAAAAACAATCTATATGATATTCCGACCTATAAACAAACCTATTAGTAATATAGCTGTAAAATTCGAAGGAAATTGCATCGCACATGTTAGGGAACAAAAGTTTCTTGGTATATGGTTTCAGGAGGAATTAAACTGGAATACACATGTAAATCATCTGATCACCGCATTAGCGCGAATAGTTGGTTGTTTTTTTAGAACAATGCACTTAATCCCATTGAGGTTAAAAATAGGTATGTACTATGCACTCTTCCATTCTAAAGTAAGTTATGGGATGTTAGTCTGGGGAACGACATCACACGGGAATTACCATAAGTAATAACTATACAAAAGAAAATATTGCGCTGCTTTGAAAATTACAGAGGGAATCTACAAGACTTGCGCACTGCTCCACTATTCGTTAAACACTCAATACTCCGAATTGATCAATTATATCATTTTAAATTACTTCAGGTAATACAAAAGACTAAGCTATATGAAGAAAGTTGCACCGAAAGACCACACTACAGTATGCGAGAACAAAGGAAGCGAGCTCCCAGAACAAGAACCCAGTATGGAAAACAAAGTATTGCTTACCAGGTACCTCAGGTTTTAAATACCCTTGCAGATCAATTGAATTTTAGGGCTAGTAGTGCGACTTTCAAGAAACAAATAAAGAACTTATTCATAACCACCGGTCTACACTATTAAAACTATGTAATGGAGTCTCATGCCTCTGCAAGTGCTTAAATTGTTTATAAACTGATATGTCAATTATACGAGTGTATACCGCGGAATTCATTGTATCCGCATGCATCCTATGTCTGTTTTTGAGTTGTTTCATTGATATTGTTTAGTTGTAAATTATAACGAGAGTGACCTCAAATTCTTAAAATGTGTCAAGTAAACTTCTTATGCTATTTATGTTTGAATTTTGTGTTTACAATTTCAGGTTGCTTGAAAGCAATGTATTGAATATATATTGTTTAGGCTTTGCACTGTCACGGACTGCGGAGGGACAAGGGCCTTTGTCAGGCTGTTCGCCTTTAGCCCTTTGCCCCTGCAGTGAGCTCTGTATCTGGCTTACTGTAAATAAAAATACTACTACTACTACTACTACTACTACTAAAACTGCAGTACTATTTTATGTCGCTCCTCATCGCAGGTGTGCAACGCATGGCTACACATCCTTGTCATGGACCGATGATTCCCAGGTTCGTGCCATGACTCCTGGGTGTGGGAACCCAACCCACTGCGTGCGCGCCTAGCTGCACATCTGCAGCCTGGCGAATATCTGCTTGGTAAGTTTTAATCTGTACTAACTGTTGAAGAACACTTGGCTTTTATGTTTCTATTGCAGGAGACGCAGGGTATGCCCTCGAGCCATGGTTCCTAATTTCAGTCCTTGGCAGTCAACCGTGCAATACTTCCGAAGGCCGATACAACAGGTAGCACGCATCCACGCGCAATGTTGTGGAAAGATGTATCGCAGTGTGGAAGAGCAAATTCCGCTGCTTGCAGCACTTTTGAACGATGCTCTACAACCCCGATCGGGCAGCACAAATCATTTATGATAGCGTTGCTCTCCACAACATTGCGTTGCATGCAGGCGACTGGATCTTGGACGAGCATGTTGTGGACATGCCACCAGCTGAGGATGACGTTAGGGAGCCATGGGAGAGCCATATGCTACCAACACGCAACGTGCTGCTCAGAGACAGCAGCAGCGCAGCGCTGTCTTGGGCTTGTTTTGAAGTACACAGGAACAGTGAGTTTTCATGTTTTCATAACACACACACACATAATTTATTTATACTGATTTTAGTGCATCTAGACAAAACGGGACTGTGTTTGCCACATATGTATACACAAAGTACTTGCTCGTGCTTGAATATTGTTACGTAAAAATGACACGAGGCGTGTCTATTTAGAATCTATACTGAAACTGATGCGTTTAGCGTCGATAAGATGAAGGACAGCACGCACAACCGACAGACCACTTCTTCGTTGTCGTCTTCTGACTCCTGATATGTCACCTAGGTAGCATTACCCCCCCCCCCCGGCGGTAAAAGCACCGCCTCGGTGCACATTAACTACGGTCTTCAGTAGGCAGGTGGTAAGGATTTAGCCTGGTGACGTTCACATCACTGAGTGTGGTTGCAGGCAGGCTCGTGGTCTCAGATGTAGGAATGATCTCATAGGTGACGTCGGTTACCTGGTGGACGATGCGGTAAGGGCCCATGTAGTGAGACAAGAACTTCTCTGATAAGCCAACTTGATGAACTGGGCAGCACAGGAGAACAAAAGAACCGGGTGAGAAGCGAACGTCAACATGCCGGCTGTCGTAGATGGCTTTCTGGGTGGCTTGCGAAGCCGAAAGTCTAGAGCGGGCGATCTGACGTGCGTGTTCGATATGAGAAATAGCGTCGCGGGCATAGTCGGTTGACGGTGATGTAGTGGTTGGAAGTGGGGTGTCGATTGGTAACGTCGAATCACGGCCATAAAGCAAATACAAGGATGAGTAACCAGTGGTGTCGTCGCGCGAACAATTGTACGCGAAGGTCACGTGATGTAGCGCCAGGTCCCAGTCATAGTGGTCGGAGGACACATACATCGCGAGCATGTCCGTGTGGGTGCGATTTAGCCGTTCGGTATGACCGTTTGTTTGGGGATGGTAGGAAGTTGTCAACTTGTGCTGCGTCGAGGGAGAGCGCAGAAGATCGTCGATTACACGGAACAAATATGCGTGGCCACGATCCGTGAATAATTGGCGAGTAGCGCCATGGTGTAGGATGATATCGTGGAGCAAAAACATTGCCCGCAGCTTCCCTCGGGGGAACACTGAGGAGGATGCGGAGCATATAATTGGTTAACGGGGTGTTAAAGTGCGACTTACTTGGGTCGATGGCTAAATTGGTTAACGTGGTTGTGAAATGGGGTGTTAAATTGCGACTTACTTGGGTCGATGGCTGAAATTGGTTAACGTGGTTGTAGGAGGGGGTGTTAAATGAGTGAACACGTACACACGTATGCGAAAGGGCGGCGCTGGTCGAAGGGACGTCGATCATTGTGTTTGTGGATTCGTTGGAATTCATTTCACCGCGACCTTGGACGTCGACGCGCCGTACAAACCAACCGACGAGCGGCAACTGAGCGAGCGAGCGCTGACCTTGAGTAAATATATAGCGCGACGGCGCATGCACTGTCAGCTGTCGAATGTTCGAGAAGGGGGAGAAGCGCAACGGCGCATGCGCGCGCGTCAGCTGCCGATGTTCTCGAAGCGCGACGGCGCATGCGCGCGCGTCAGCTGCCGATGTTCTCGAAGCGTGACGGCGCATGCGCGCTACATTATACAGCTAGCGAATGTTCGTGAAGAGGAGAAGCGCACGCGGTGTGTAGAGGAGGAAGGGTGCACAGATGGTGAAGGAGTGAAGCGCGCGCGGTGTGTAGAGGAGGAAGGGATGCACAGATGGTGGAAGAAGGAGGAGGAAGCTTGCGGACGGCGCCGCACTACAAGTCTCGAGTATTAGATGCTCCGCATCTAAAAGTCTGCAACGTCAGTAGCGGTGCTGGTGGGGAGCGCTCGAGTGATGGCATACCTAGTCGCGTAGTTTATAGCAACGGCGACCCACTTGTTGCCCGATTTCGACTCAGAAAAATGAACCGAGAAAATCTATACCAACACAGAAGAAAGGTTCGGTTGGAATAGAGATCGATTGAAGTCCAGCCGAGCACACAGTAGGTCGCTTCCTACGTTGACATTTATCGCAGGAGGACACGTAATGGCGAACGGACCGGGCAAGACCGCGCCAAAAGAAGCGGCGACGCACGCCATCGTACGTCTTAGATACACCCAGATAACCAGCAGTTGGTTCATCGTGAAGCTCGTGCAGCACGGTTGAACGCAAATGTTTCAGCACGACAAGAAGGAGCTCAGGGCCATCTGGCTGGAGGCTACGATGGTACAGCGTGCCATTCAGGAGGACGTACATGCGAAGCGACGTGTCGTACGGAGCATATTCGAGACGGCCAATACGTTGTCGCAGAGAAGCATCACGACGTTATTCATCACCAATATGAAGAAACTGGGACATTGGCATGATGCTGAGGCTAGGCTCGATGTCTGATTCGTCGGGCTGATCAACATGGCAGCGGGATATGCAATTGGCGTCGAGATGGAGACGTCCAGACTTATAAGCAACCGAGTATGAATACTCCTGTAGGCGTAATTCCCAACGGGCAAGTCTTCCAGTGGGGTCCTTCATAGAAGAAAGCCAACACAGCACGTGATGATCTGTGATGACATGGAAAGGGTGGCCATACAAGTAAGGACAGAATTTGGAAACCACCCAGACATGGGCGAGACATTCCCGTTCTGTTGTAGAATTATTGCGTTCAGACTTAGAAACCAGACGGCTTGCATACGCGATAACACGGTCGTTGCCCCGTTGAATGTGTGCCAAAACTGCACCGATTCCGTGACCAGTCGCGTCTGTTCGCACTTCTGTAGGAGCATCAGGGTCGAAATGTGCACGAATATGGGGTGTCGTTAGAGTGGTGATTAGCTGAGAGAAGGCATCAGCTTGAAGAGGGCCTCAACAAAATGAGACGTCTTGTTTGAAAAGGTCGGTGAGTGGCCGTGCGAGTGCAGCAAAGTTTTTCACGAGCCGGCAAAAGTAGGAGCAGAGGCCCACGAAACTGCGAACATCATTGGCAGAGCGTGGGACTGGGAAGTTTGTTACAGCGCGTACTTTCGCTGGGTCTGGTCGTACGCCGGCAGCGTCAACAATGTGACCCAACACGGTAATCTGAAGAAGACAGAAATGGCACTTGGAGGAATTGAGCTGCAGGCGGGCCCGTCGAAATATAGATAGAATTGTCGAAAGGCGTTCAAGGTGGGTTGCAAAGGTGGGTGAGAAAATGATCACGTCGTTCAGGTAACACAAACATGTCGACCATTTAAATCCTTGTAGGAGCGTGTCCATCATTCTCTCGAACGTTGCAGGAGCGTTGCAAAGACCGAAAGGCATGACCTTGAATTGGTAAAGACCGTCAGGGGTAATGAAGGCAGTCTTTTCTTGGTCCATGTCATCTACAGCATTTTGCCAGTAGCCAGATTGGAGGTCGAGAGATGAAAAGAAGGTGGCGCGATGGCGCGGCAGTCGAGGACATCGTCAATGAGTGATAGAAGGTACACTTATTTTTTGGTAATTTTGTTGATGTGGTGCTAATCAACTCAGAAACGCCATGAGCCGTCTTTCTTTTTTACTAATACCACGGAAGATGCCCAAGGGCTCGATCATCGGTGTCTAAAATGTCACTGTATGAGGCCGAAACCTGGCAGAGAGCGTCGGCCTGGTGATGCGACAGCTCCGATCCAATCTTGTTTCGAAAAATAGCATCGTCTGAGCTGGGTGACCGAAAGACGGCGCTTCTATAAGGAGCAGATACAGCGACAACACTGACATTGTCCTCGGTTACAGCAGTTAGCTGGGCTAGAGACATCTGGCAGGGCAACACTTGAGGGGTGAAATCAAAGTTAAGGAGCGGAAGGAACACACAGTTATCCGCAACGGTCGCGATGGTATAGGGCACAGTAACACTGCGCGTCAGCCGAACGTCAGTAATTGGCGTAACGATATAATCACCGTCAGGAACGGGAGGGGTCGATGACAAAGACACGAACGTGACGGCTCGAGGTGACAGGCGAACGAAAGTGGTTGGGCTCAAGCGGCTGGTGGGCTTTGCAGAGTAGCCGGCAAATATTGGAAGATCAAGGCTGAGGACACCAGACACACAATCAATTAAGGCCGAGTGTTCCGAAAGGAAATCAAGGCCAAGTATGAGGTCGTGAGGGCAGCAGGCTAGCACGACAAAAAGGACCACGGCATGACGACCAGCAATGCTGACACGAGCAGTGCACATTCCGATTACTGGTACAGTACCGCCATCGGCAACACGTATTGCCTGTGTCGTAGATGGCGTCATAATCTTTTGTGAGCGGCGGCGTAGAGAAGCGCTCATAATAGACAGGTGCACACCTACGTCAATGAGGGTGGTCACAGGAACATGGTCGACTTGTACTTCAAACAGGCTATGGTGCGTGGAAAGCGTCAGTAGAGTATTTTCGGCCGTCATTGGTATTGCAGCGTCACCTTTAGGCTGCAATATCTAGTTTTCCTGCTGTGGTCGTCCAAAGAAGCTCGGCGAGGAAAAGCGCCGAGGTGGCGGAGAACGGCATTGGCGACGTAGCGGCAAAGGGGAGCTAGAGCTGTGGTAACCAGACGAAGGGGCGTCAGTTTAGCGGCGACCGCGCAAAGGGGCGTCAGTGAAAGGCTCGTGAGATGACGACGGATAGAAATTGATGGGTGCGGTGACTGAATGTCGAGGGGTCGTCGGGTGCGTGTGCGCAGAGGCAGAGATGGTGTGACGTGGTAGGTTTGAGCAATGGCGGCGGGAATTGCGAGAAACGTGCCCAGGCTGGTGGCAGGAAAAACAAATAGGCCGGTCATCGGGTGTTCGCCATTCCAAATGGTTACGGAAGGGAATCGTTGGAGGTTTAGGACGAGCGTGTCCTGGGGAGTAAGGACGGGACTTCAGGGCGGGTCAAGGGACATGCTGATGGAAGGCCGAGGCTCGCAAACTCCTGCCCCACCACAGCTTGTATTAACGCCACTGACGGCCGTTGTTGGTCAGAAGCGAGCATTGTGAAAACGGGTGGCAAACGTCACACAGTTTCTTTCACCAGAACGCATTAAAATTGCTAGTCCTCTAGTAACATGTTGCATGAACAATGATACATAAGGCCGTCTCTTCTCATTGTGACTGACCACAAGCATTCAATTGTGCACGCCAGGCTTTACGAGCAATTGTGCTTGTAAAGTTGTGCTGGTTTTTTTTGTTATTGTCCTAAACATTGTATGAATGTTTAAATAACATTTGATATGAATTCTCAACTGCAGTCATGCTGCAATGCTAAAAAATATGTAAATAAAGACAGCAAACAACAGGCGAGTTGTTTTGATAACATACAGCATCAATAATTGGCTCAGCAAAATCGCGGCTCCCAAACCATACTATATTCAAAATATATTCCCGCAACGAGTCGTTTACAATGAGAACAAGATGAAATCTATTGCTGGCATGTTGCTGTGATGATGACCATTTTCATTTGTGAAACTGTGCTACATGACCACTTACTAGATTAGTGCTCTCAAAAAAGACTCATAATGTAGTTGTTGTACATTAGACCCATTGTGCTGAAATTAAAATGTCACAGTGAGCTGCAAAACATTGTGATGCAAAAAGATATCACATTACCACAATGTGCGGTAATGCTGCATAAAAAGCGCAGTGAGCTAGAAAACATAGTGGGGCAATACAAATATCACAGAAACATTCACAGAAAATGTCAACTATACACTTGTGGTCTCCGTGTGAATGACTAGACACCTTTGAAATGTGGGAAAAAAACACTACCACTGGAGCAGCTCGAATATACATTGAGAAATGCATTTATCGAACATGAAAAATGCTGTACTCTTGGTACAAAGTAAATGCTTACCTAAATCTAGTAATATGCACTAAATGCAAAGAAGCGTATAAAATAGAACATGAACAGCAACACGTAAACATATGAAAAACACTAAACAAATAATGAATGGCAAAACGTTGAAAACATGGCGAAAAACAAACTACACCATGAATATGTCTCAAGAAGCGTATCAAATTGAACATGAACAGCAACACCTAAACACATTGAAACCAACAAATCAATAATGAATGATGAGAAAAAAAAATTGAACACATGACGAAAAATTAAACTAAACTACGTATCCCTTTCTCTCAGAAAGCCCTTAGCCCTAGCCCGTGAAAAGAAATGGACTGCCTGCAGGACGCCCTTCTGTGCCGCTGCCATACGCCGTGCTGCAGAAGCACTGCGGGTGATTGATGTTTTCATCCCCCGCAGCACCTGTGGTGAATCATTGTGGTGGAAATGTTTAAGTGAGCTGCCGGTAAACCTTTAACCATCTTGTGCATGGAAGCTGGTGCTGCCAAGAATTGCATTGGGCAAAACCATTTCCCTCACTTGAAGATGAACTGGCCTCATGGCATCCTTTGAAAATGTGAAGCTTCGTGTACAAGCTATGCCTTCCTCGTGCGGACAAACAAACATTTGCTGGAAGTACTCTTTATTCATCTCCTAAAATGCATCTCTTGCCATCAAACAGCCCTTTTTAGAGCTAACCAACCCTTTGCCCGGCAGTTTATCATTGCAGATATCCAATACCGTGCCCTCAATAGAATGCATGGTACTTATTTACAGCCCAAGTTAGTTTAAGTAATCATAATAGAGCATGGAGAATGCTTACGCTCCTTAGGTAAAATGTAAACAAAGGGTCTGCTCACCTTGAGCACCTTGTCGCCCTGCTCAAGGCTCTGGTCCTGCGCTCAAGAAAGCACTAAGGTTTCAGATGCTTGCGTGTTACTGTGTCACCGCCATCTGCAGCCGCTTCAGTGGCCTCCACCTCCATTTCCATTGCAGCAGTGGGAACATCCGCCCGCTGCAAAAAGTCGTAAGCATGATCCTTCAGAAAGTGGGTATTCGTTACTCTGGCTATTTTACAACCTTGCGTACTACACATCTGCGGATATGTTCTGCAGCTAGCTATTCAGTGGTCAATGATACCATGTATTACCATTGTAGTGCATGCACTTGCCCGCAGGCATTGCGTGTCTTATGATAAATTAATACCCCTTGTATTGCAAGGGCTGCAAACTGAAATTTTAGTTAATAAACCTACCCGCTTTTGAATTCTTTCTCCTGCGCTGTATTTCCGTTTAATAAGGTTCCGCTAAAGTCACCCCTTCAGATATCAAACTCTGTCATGTCACTGCTCGGGAAGCCTGTGATACTGCGGCGGCAGAGTGCTTACTTGTTGATAGGTGAGACCAAAGATGCCACTGAAGCGTGTCATCCCACTCAACTGTAGAACCCGGCCGCGGAAGCCAGGCAGCCAACCCCCTCCAGTGCCCCTGAAGATATACACCAATGTCAAAGAACAAATTGCCCGCGCCATTCGACGTTCACTCACGTTTGTGCCTCTCTGATGGCGGCGGCGTAACGGCGGGCCTCGTGCACCGGCCTGCGCCACCAAACCTGCCACTCCTACGCAGGCCCTCCATGGTTCAGCAGTGCGTCGCTGAGCTCTTGCCCCAGCCGCCGCCGGTGGGTGACGGTGACGCCGTGCCGCAGCTCGATGGCCTTCGCCGCGAGCTGGGGATGTTCGTTCATAAAGGCGAGCACCAGCTCGCGCTGAGCCTCGGATACGCGGATGAGCCGCTGATGCTGTTCGCTACTGGTGCCGTTGCCCTCTGCCATGATTGCGCTCGAATGAGCCAACAACTTCGAAAGTTGCACCATTAAGGTTTTTATAGTGGTGGAGATATGGGAAGAGTAACTGCTTGAAACGTCGTTGTACTTAGCGCCACTACTTACCGTTCTGCTAAATTTAGCGTCAATTCAAAACAATAACAGAAAAAATACGTTTGGATTTGTGCCGTATTCCTTATCCAACGTTTGAAAACTAGTGCCAACACATTTTCATGGTGAGCAATAATAGTTAAACCTTTTTCAACAGGTTACAAACACTTTTCACTTTGCTATACGGTTCCCAAGTTGACGTCAAAATGATGACGCAAGCCTCCATTTCCCTCAAGGGCTGTTCGCTTCCCCTCGTCCTCGCGACCCCTGCGGATCGCCCACTTTGTGACGTGTCTCGCAGAACGCCTCCGTCAGGATTCGGAATTTGTATATAATTGCACGACTGACTTTCGGTCGATGTTCGACCAGCGTGGTCCTGACGTTCTGTCGTTTCATATATACTATTAGGCCAACACTGGCTCACTATAGATGTACCAATGAAGCCCCGTCCTATAGCCAACCTAGTACACGAGATACGTCTAGCATAGGGTCATTCCCGGGCCACATTGTTGCCAAGGAAATGGCATCATTACGCTAATGTTAACTGAACTAGGAATCTTGCTATCACTGGCTTACCGATGATCCACTTCTATTATTATGGACCTTTTCCTAATAGCAATCTTTAGCCGGTAGACTTACCAGTATGCCTATAGACGAGAGCACGCCTATCTCGCACTCAGGCGCCTATGACAGTACACTCTCGCTCCTAGGGGCACCATAATTTGTTTACAACTGCCAAGGCGCGCCTCGCTAGCATAAAATGCAGAGGCTGTGGGAGTTGAAAATGCGAAAAAGTGGCTGTTCACGCAGCGCCTGCTTACAAAATGTCATCTGGGTACCACTACGCTGTCATCTGATGTGACAACAACCAGCGCAAGAGGAAGGGCATGCTGAGAGCCTGTGAAATTCACAGCGCATCGCGGGAATCGTGCGATGCGGTGTTTTGCGATTGCATCGATTTCCGTTCACAACGAAAAACGCCGAGCTCCATCGTCTTAGCATATAATCGCGATCAGCAGGAAAAAGTACGAGCCTTGTGAAGCGTACGAGTAAGTAAACTTATTGTGTTTATTCAAGAGTGACTCCAGCTGTGTCACTTTACAGCAGCGGTTTGCGTGCAGTATGCCTGTAGTATGAGGCACAAAACTATTGCCGTACTCTTTCGCAGGCCGCTTGTCAATTATAGGATATACGTATTACAACTGACGCGTGGATGCACGCACCGCGCATGTTTAATACAACTGTAACGGCCTACTGTGCGATGCATGAATGGCGCGGAAAGCACGACTTTCGACCTGGTCGAACTGCGACATGCGTTGACTAGGCGCAGTTACTTGTGCTTTCGGCCGGTGTCACCATATCATCTTAAAATCTTGGTCTGGCTGGCACTTTCGCACCGCGCGTGTGTTCCGAGTGCGCGGCAGGACTGGCGATTGATACACATGCGGTGCATGAGCGTAAGTTAGAACCAGATTCTAGTGCTACGTTGACGCCAGCTTACAGCACAAATTCTGCCTTGTCACAGCCAAGGCGCACCCCAGTTCGACTGAGTTGAAAGCAACACTTTCCGCTGCTCGTGTTTCTTTCAATCGTAATAGTACGTACCTGATTAAGCTGCTTCTGTAGTCTGCAATGCACGTGCTCCAGACATTCCGGACTCTCGAGGAAGGTCTCATCAACGTTTCACATGGCATCAGCATAAACTTCCAGCACAGGAACAGCGCTAAACATGCTTACAGCCGGACTCGAGCTGTGAAGTTTTGCGTTTGATTTTTTTTGTTGATTGAACGTTTATTATCATTTGTCACATGAAGTTTACAAACACTGATTGGACCCATAGTCTGAGGCTAGTGTAGGGTCCAATAAGAAAAGTAATGGACAGAAGCAGGAAATATCAATTACACATAATCCATATGTAGCTATACAGACACTGTAAATATACACATATACAGAGTAGAGAAGTCTTTCTCTTCTTGAACAGTTTGCTGAGCGTCTGCTCGCCTGGCAGTCGAGAGTGTTGCTTCGCCGCGCTTGCAACCGACGGCGTCCACACGCTTTTCAATATGGCAGCAAGCACTGAGCTCGCTGTGTTTTCGTGTACATAGCAGCCCCGTACGAGATTTGCGGTGTAGTATACTTAAAGGTGACTGACCACTGCATGACTTAGTGCACGCAATTCTACTAAATCATCCATTTATGCATTTTTTTTCTTGCGCCCACATATCGAGCATAAAACTCCACAAGTTTAGTTACTGCCTTGTTTTCTCCACACATTCTTTCTCAAGGATGCGGGAAAGTGCGACCTATGTTGTTCAATCAAGTACTCGCTAAAAGATCAACTAAAATAAGTGCCGGATGCCAATGCCCCGCACACAAGCAATCTTTATATAAGATTACAAGCACACTATTCGGACAACATTGAATACCCCATCAAACCATGTATTTTTCACCTGTGTTTTCTAAATTTTTGCTGTTCAGTTATACAGCCCAAAGTACGCGGCAAGCCCAGCAAGGCTCTACGGGTGTAAGGCCGTTGAGGGCAGGAGGGGTGGAATTATTATAAGACGCTGTGGCAGGAGATGAGGTAGGGAGGGTGGGCTGGCCAGAGTACTGAAAACAGCGATTGGGCTCCTTAAGAATCCAACCATCACAGGCTGTCACAGATACCTTCTCTGAGGGGCAGGGGCGATTGGACTGCAAGACTATGAGCGCATCTATGAATTATTTGCCTTTTATAGCCTCCATTGAGGCCAACAAACTTCAGCAGTCACGCCTTGATAAAACGCTGAGCTTTTTAACACACCTGCATACGTGAACGGAAATAAACACCACGAAACAAGTTTTAGGCGTTACAGTATATCATATATGCAAGATGAAACAATGACAAACAACGAATGCAGACGTTATGTTGTACTATTAGGATCAAGTGCCATATGATTATTAGGCGAAAAAATGAACAAATACTTAAACAGTTCTTGTGGGAAGAAATTCTGTCACAGTCCAAAACATTTCAGCATAGGTTTCAATGAAAGTTGATTGAAAGAAGCTTGTTTGACTAATTTACAAATAAACACAACGTCTTTCATGATTTGAAAACATGCCTTAGAGGGTTGCAAGCCAGGTGAACTAGTCTGCAGCTACTGTCTATGGCTGCATAAATTTGTGAACAGCATGACGAGGTACATGAGCGCACGCAATTTCAACTCTCGATTATTCTTCGGCACACGTCAACTAATACACAGTAGGATTACTGACCACTTGATAGACAACACAAGATGAAAGAATCTATGCAAACCCTAGTTCAGCACCGACACTTTTGGCTTGATTCATCGCTTCTTTATAAATTTTAAAATAGTATCTACGAATGCTATGAAATATGTGGTGATGTGACACTTAGGGCAGCAGTGGCAGCAGGTAGTCTATCGGAGCACTGTCTTATTTATCTTCTTGTGTATGCGTAGAACCCTCAAAGTGGACGTCATCCGCGCATCAAAGTCTGCCCATGACCGACAAACTGCAATCCGGAAAAGTTGGCGCAATCCGTGTACTCATCGCTGCCCAGCACTGACACGTGACAGACCAGCTGGTGAAACGCCCCCCGTCCTTTAAGTACTCGGACGCACCGTGGGACACAACGACACTTCAGGCAGCAGTGGCAGCAAGTGGTACATTGGAGCACTGTCCTAATTTATTTTCTTGCCTGTGCGCAGAACTCTTAAAGTGGACGTCATCCGCGCATCGAAGTCCACCCATTTCTTACGAGCTAAAATCCGGAAAAATTGGCGCCATCCGTGTACTCATCGCTATCAAGCCTTGACACGTGTCAGACCAGCTGGTGAAACGCCCACCGTCCTTTAAATACTCGGTCGTTCCGTGGGACACAACCGCACTTTGGGCAGCAGTGGCAGCAGGCGATACATCGGAGCGCTGTCTTCATTTATTTTCTTTCCTATGCGCAGAACCCTTAAAGTGGACGTCGTCCGCGCATCGAAGTCTGCCCGTGACCGACAAACTGAAATCCGGAACTGTTGGCGCCATTCACGTACTCATCGCTACCCAGCCCTGACACGTGAAGGACCAGCTGGTGAAACACCTCCAGTCCTTTATATACTCGGACGCACCGTGGGGTACAGAACTTCGGGCAGCAGTGGCAGCTGGTAGTACATCGGAGCACTGTCTTAATTTATCTTCTTGCCTATGCGCAGGTTGGTTACCGTTCTTTGCGTGTTATTGTCGCTATATAGCTGCGGCTACTGCTGCCCTCGGGTGTTGTATTTTGTGCCTAGAAATGCGTTACTTTGAGTGGCATATGCGAGACTTTATGCAATATTTCTCTGAAGTCGATGATGTATTAACGTGTGCAGAATGCAGACAATGCTATCACGTCAGAGAATGTATTGGTCTGCACCTATAAAAAGAAAAGTAAAGAGGCAAGGAAAGTGTTGAAGTGCCAGACTTGCCATGCAGCTTCATCTCAGAACAGCCAAATTAGTATTATTGCTGGTCGATCAGCTCTAACAGAAGCCTTAAGGCCGCAACTTGCGGACATTAGCAAAAGCTTGGTAAGTCTGACTGCAAAGGTCGATCACCTTACAGCATTAAAAGAAACAGTGACTAGCATCGAACAATGCATTCAGCACATGTCAAATACGGATAACAAATTTCTTGAAATCAGCCCAAGGCATGGTAAAGAGAAAGAAAGCCTCCGCAACAGATTGGATGCTGTTGAGCAAAACATTGACAAGAGAGAGAGAGAAATAACGTTTATTTGCACCCGTCTAGAATGACGGGGGAGGAGGCTTCGGCCTCTGCCCCCAATCATCCCCCTAGCCATCGGCCGGAATCCCTTGGGACTCGGCGATGGTGAGAGCGTGACCGATGACTTAAAGCTGTTCTTCGGCGTCACGGCTGTGTAATAAGGTCTCCTAGGATTCTACGCTTCTACTTGGATCATTGAAGGATGGGCAGGTCCATACCATGTGCACTAAATCCGCAGTGCTGTTGCAGTGCGCCCATCTGGAGTTGAACACTTCCAGGTGCCATTTACTGTACAGGTGAGGGTTTGGAAACACCCCGGTTTGCAATTTTCGCCACATAATTTCTTCCTTTTTCCTCATCTGTTTAGCTGCCTCTGGATAAATCTTACGGTGGAATTGATAGTGTGCGGTGATTTTCTGAAACGTTCTTAGTTCATCTCTTGTGAAGAGGGGCTGCTCTTGTCGTCTCTTGTCGACCGGAAAGTGAGCCCTCGGGCGATCGCGTGCGCCTTCTCATTCCCCTTAAGACCTTGATGGGCCGGGAATCATACTAGTTAGATTAGCTCTGTGGGTACTGGGCCTTGCCTTAGAAGTTTGGCGGCTGTAGCAGAGTACCTGCTCATATCGTAATTTTTAATGGCTGACTTAGAGTCGCTAACAATCACTCGTGTGCCTCTTTGAACTATTGCCAAAGCAATCGCAAGTTCTTCTGCCTCTGTGGTGGTTGTGTTCTTAGAAGTGCAGCACGAGACCAGGTCCCCGCTCTTGCGAATCACTACCGCTGTGTATGGTTCCTTTCTTTCGTATTCTGCAGCGCCCGTGTGAAGCACGCCAGATCGACCTTCAAGTTTCGACTGCAGGGCTACAGCTCTATCTTTGTGTCTGCCTTCATGAAACACCGGATGCATGTTTTTCGGCAGCGGTATGATTTTTAGTCTTGCCCTCGTTGATTTAGGTATGCTAGCTGTCTGTCTGGAACACTCCGTAGGCTCGAACCCCAAGCGCTCAATGATTTTCCTTCCGGTTCTACTTCTCAAAAGTCTTTGGTGCTGTGACATGATGGCGGCTTCTATTAGCTCATCTAACGTGTTGGAGACACCCAGCCCAAAACGTTTAACCGTAGAGGTGTTCGGGGGGAAGCCCTAGCGCAGTCTCAATGCCTTTATTTAAAATGGCTTCAATTTTATCTTTTTCTGCTCTACTTAATTTAGGATAAAGGGCTACGTATATGGCTTATCACGAAAGCTTGAACTAATCTTAAAAGATTGGCTTCCTTCATTCCCGCATCCTTGTTAGAAATGCGCTTGAGCAGGCGGCACGTCTGGTTCGCACTAGCTTCGAGTTTCTGAATAGTTTCAGTGTTTTTTTCCATTTGCTTGTATGCGCATCCCTAGAATTCTAATACTGTCTACGGTTGGAATAGCATTCCCATTCACTCGTAAAGTGATGTCCCAAACCCTTCCGAGGGGATTTTTTGTTTTTCTTTTTTGCGAAGGTAGAAAAAGAGCCTCTGATATTTCTGCCGAGCATTTTAACCTTAGTGGTTCGAGATATTGTTCGATAGTATCTATAGCCGCCTGAAGTGTGCTTTCAATATGTCCGTCACTACCCCTGTTTATCCACAGCGTCACATCGTCTGCGTATATTGTGTGATGCATATTTTTGATTCCTTCCAACATCTCAGGAAGTCCAGTCATCGCTATATTAAAAAGAGTCGGAGAGAGTACAGACCCTTCTGGCGTCCCTTTATAATCCCAATTTAATGTTTTCGAGCGACTTCCCTCCCATGCTGATAGTGGCTGTACGATTTGAGAGAAAGCCCCTCACGTAGTTTCATGTCTTCACGCCTACGTTCAGCGCACTTAGGTTCTTAAGTAAGGCTTCATGTTTGACATTGTCAAACGCCTTGGAGACGTCCAGACCCACAGTTACTTTGGTTTCAACAGTCCTTTTGTCTATTATCTCCTCCTTTAGCTGTAGCATAATACCACACGTCGACTGTCCTTCCTCATTTATTCCTCCTCCTCCTCCACACGTCGATAGGTGGGATCTGAAGCCTATCATAGTATCAGGGTACAGATTATCATCTTCCATGTGCTTAGTCAGTCTTGTTTGAATGACGTGCTCCAATTTTCCTACACAAGATGTGATGGAAATGGGTCTGAGATGTTCAAGACTGAGCTTTTTCCCTGGGTTAGGAATGAAGACCACACTGGCCGTTTTCCAAGCTTGCGGTATTTCTCCCTTGTCCCAGCACTCTTGCATATAAGTTGCAAGTTGGCGAATGGAGCCGTCGTCTAGATTCCTGAGCATTCTGTTGTTGATTTTGCCCGGACCGGCACCCGTTTTTTTTAAGCCGGTTAATTTCATCCCTGACTTCTCCAACCGTGATGGGGCTGTCTAAGTCCGGGTTTTCTGAAACAGCGTAGTAAGGGAGCTTTTGATATTCTGCGCAGCTGAGGTAGCGATCCCTAACCTCCGTTAATAATTCTGTCGTCTGACCTTCATATTTATACACAAGCTTTTGAATTTGCTGTCGGGCCTCCGGCTTGGATTTTTCTGGGTCCAATGGATGCCGTAGTAGCTGCCATGTTTTAGCACTGCCAATCTCTCTGTCCATCTGATCACAGGTACTACCCCAATTTTGCTTGATAAGTTCCAATGCATAATCTTCGATCTCTCTATTAAGTGCAGCAACTTCCTTTCAGAGATTCCTGTCTCCTCTTTTCTGACTGATTTTTCGCTCTAAGTTTTTCTTTTTCTTTCACATGCTAACAAGATGTCTATCAACAACTTCCTCATCGCCAGCGTAAATCTCTTTGGTAGCGTCCTGAACCGACTGGATCACCCCTTTACTCCAATCGTTATTATCATTCATGGGGTCATGTTCCGACCTGGTATTTCTAAAGGTCACCCAGTCTGTAGTTTTACCTTTTCTCTTATTGATCACCAGCGGGCCATTGGCAACGATAACCTCTAAAAATCTATGATCACTACCTAGGTCTTCCCTTGTATTGTACCACGTGGAGGCGGCGGCACTGCTGATGAGGGTAAGATCTGGCATCGTGTCTTGAGATACGCTATTTTCTTTCCTCGTTGCTATTTCCTTTCCTCGTTGGCTGCATTGGGTTCGTTATAAGTATCATCTCATGTTGTTGAATTTCGTTCCACAAATTTCTGCCCTTAACCTGGGTGAATTTATAACCCCATGCCATATGATGCGCATTAAAGTCACCCAAAATCAATAGTAAACCGTTTGCTGAAATAACCTATGTTTTCGTGAAAATATCACCAATGTTGATTTTGCGCTGCCGGGGGGTACTATACACATTCAGGATAAAACGACTCTAGTCTTTGCGCTTGCGAGACACGAGTTCGACTAAAACATGATCGATCTGCGAATTAGCCGTCTCATGCTGCAATGTCGTAATGTTTTTCTTTGCAAAGGTCGTAACTTGGGTATCATTACCCGACCCGGCAAAATATTTGTAACCTGCTAATTTTGCATTTTTCCCACACTCCTGGATCGCAATAACCTCTGGTCGATCGGCGTTGGTAAGAAATAATTGCAAAACCGCACGTTTCCGTGAGAAACCCCTACAGTTCCACTGCCAAATCGTATTACTGCAAGGCTGCAAAGCCATCATGTTTTATCTTGGGCGTTTGGCATAGCCATTCTATCTGTCGGTCCCTGCTAGCAAATTCTGCCTTAATTTGCTCAATAGCATTGCCTACTTGTTTTACCTGTTCTAGTACAGCTTGGAGCATATCTTGTAATGACTGTTTCCACCTCAAGCGCTTCGATTCTCGCTCCATGATTTCCTTCCATTCCGGTTTCTTTAGCCCTCTTCTTCTTTAAATGCGGTTGGTTTGCTACCTGAGGTGTTTCCAGCGCCTGCCCTGGTTTACTGGTTAGATGAGCCTTAATCTCATCAAGCTGTTTGCGTAATTCCGCATTTTGCTCCTGTAATATCCTGTTTTGCTCTTTAAGAGCAATAATCATCTCTGTATTAGCATCCTGGTAGACCTTAGGTACCCAACGCACCTGTAGTCCTGTTGATTTTGACTTCTCCTGGGCACAATCACCACCATCATGGCGTGCCTTGTGAGAAACTCCCGGGTTCTCCAGCGGTGGGAATCAGGGGAAGGATTCTGAGCGCCCTCTCTATCTACTGCGATGCTCGGATTTACGCCTCGAACGATCTTGAACCCCGTCTGTCCTGCTGTGCCGCTGCGTGTCCTCTTCGGCGTCGCGTCGTTCTTCTTGCTCTCGCGCTTCTTCAAGCTTCATTTCCCACTGTCACTTCTTCACTATATAAGGTGTCCGAAAAAGTTCTCTGCACCTTTTGTCTCCGGTCACGTGCTCCTTGCCACACAGACGCCACCACGGTGTACATTCATGGTCCTTGGGTGGGGAGGCCACCCCAAAACCTCTGCATTTTTCGTGCGGGCTGTCACATACGTCGGATCGATGTTCCAGCTCACAACACTTGTAACACGATTCGTATTTCTTCTTGTAGAGAAAACATTTCATCGGCGTCCTAAAGCAGATCATCCATCTCGGCACGTAGTCGTCAACAAAGGTGATGATTACCGAAGTGGAGTTGCCCATCCTTCGCACACCAAGAATAGGATGATTCTCTTCGTGGGAGAAAGCCAGTTCCAATTCCCTCTCAGTAAGTCTGATATCAAGTCCACGTACCACTCCTTTGCCACAGCTTTCAGGCGCAGCCATATATGTCTTCACCCCGTACTCCTTGCCGTCGAGCTTTATGACTTTCTGGTCCAACATTTTCTTGGCATCATCCTCCCTGGGCGTGCTGTATATCAATGTTGCTTGCTTTTCGTTGACAACGATCCTGTCCTCCTCCCGACCTTTCTGTCATGGAATGCCTGCTGCCATCCTTAATGCTCCACCAATCACAGGTGCCGAGCGTCTGGTGAGTGTCAGTCCTTCTTTGGGACTGATAATAACCTTGTGATCCGCGTTCGGAAGACGCAGTAGATGCGACGATACTGACCACTCCGCGAGCTTTTTTTCCGCCACTTTATATGAGGGTCTTCCGCTCACACTATGCTTGTCGCCATTGAAGCCGGCCGGCACCGTCCTGCCTTCTTTTCCACATCCACCGCTAGTAGACGCCACCCTGGTGGCGCCATCGCGTTCCCATTGTTGACTCTCCTGGAGCTCTGCCACACGTTTCGACACTTTCGTCACTCAGTTCGAGCTTTCCAATTCTTCTTGATCGGCATCTCTACCAATACAATCACTTCCTTCGAGCTAGTGCTTCCGCAGACGCTCTACGAGCCGGCGCCTGGAGCCTAGAACGCCGTTCCGACCGCCTCGGCGCTAGGCCGAACGGTGAAGTTGGCGAGAAGCACAACGTGGTCGAACACCAAAGGCACAACAAAATTTTTTAAAATCCACTTACAGTCTTCAGAATGGTAGCCACAATATCCTGAGCACCTCCGCAAACACACACAGCACTTTATCAGCTGGCTGTTGTTCTTTCCACGTGAAAAAGTGGTCATTTCACGGAGCCGACGCGGAGCCGTGTCTACACCTCCACCGCCAAAACGTTGACAAAAAAGAAATTCTTAAACCAAACAAACAGCTCAATGAGCTACAGCAGTACACTCGTCGTCAAAATCTGGAAATCTATGGCATACCTTTGATTGAAAAAGAGGATACCCTATCGCGAGTAAACGACCTTGCGAAGAAGCTTGACTTGCCGCCATTGTCTAACTGAGAAGGCAAGCATCGGTTGCCACCACGTAAAGGGAACCCCCCCCCCCCGTTATACTGATGAAACTTGCTCGACTGAGCTTGGAGGTGGCATGGCTTGCAAAACACGTTGAACCGAGAGAAGAAGACAGCAACATCCAGCTGCTAGACAACTTAACACCAGTCAACAAAAAGCTTCTTTGAACGGCAAAGACGAGAGCCACCGAAATGAACTATCAGTTCTCTTGGCCGTCGCAGGAAAAGATTTTTGTCAGAAAGAATGCTGAACACGTGCAATCAGAATTACATCTGAGGAGGATATAAACAACATTTCTGAAACACCACATCTACTGCTTTTCTTTCAGCTTGTATCGACGAAGAAGTCATTATATCACAATGCTGTCTCCTTCTATAATTTCAGTAAAGACTCGGACCTCTTTTCTGAATGAGGTCTTTTCGTTTACCATATTAATGCACAGAGCATGAGGAACAAGGGTGAAGTGAATTGACACACCTTGGTTACGACTTTGATATCATGGGTTTCTTAGAAACTTGGTTTTCCTCACAGACAGACGTCATTATTCTGAAAAATTGCAATACGGAATCACTATTTACAATAGAAAAACGTGGTGGTGGTGTATCCATATAGATTAAACAGAATTTGTCCTACGAGGCGTGGCCCGACTATTGTATTGTTTGGAAAGATTTCGAAACTGTTACTGTGATACACAAGGTTGTAATAGTGGTGATCTACCGCCCCCCCCGCCCCCAGATGGTAGCACAGACCTATTTCTTGAGTTCCTAAAGAAGCTCCTTCTTTATGCTGATTCTAACCGAAGTTTCTTGTATCATTTGGTGACTTTAATACTGATGTCTCAAAACATGGTCTTACTAAACTAAAGCAAATGGAATCGATGTTGTCATATGGCTGTGCAAACGTCATTAACACACCTACCAGAATAACTAGCAGATCAGAAATCATTATCGATCTCTGTTTCACTAGTTTATCACCCGACAATGCACCAACCAGAGTATTCAGCTCAGTCATAAGTGACCACCTGCCTTTTTTGCGCTTTTACGAATGCCTGAACTGCAGAGTTCCCCCAAATACACGCGCCGAAACATGAACAATAGAACTGTCTCTCAATTTCACTCTCCAATGCTTGACTGCAACTGGGATGACTTGTATCGAGAACTTGATCCGTCTAAGGCATATAACTTGTTTATAGCGAGAACGGTTGGCAATAAAATACTGCTTTTCCGCACGCTGTTGTAAAGAAACACAAAAGAGCAAGAAAGGAGTGGATCACGCTGGTACTTTTTAAACGAATAAACGATAAAAACAAACTTTTTCAGCGTTTTTTGAAAAAAACAAAAGATCAAACTGCTTTCGCAGAGTTCCAAAAGTTCCGAAACAATCTAAACAAGGAGTTAGAAAAAAGCAAAAAATAAATTTCTATGCCTACAAGTTTTCTGCAATAATTGAGAATTCAAAAATGGGTAAATGGTTTGGAATTCAGTTAATAAATTGATAGGAAAAAAAAACAGGCCACCGTTCCTCATGATATAAATAGATATCGATAGAATCAGCGACCTTTTCTCAAAGGTCGCTGAATGCTTGATTTATGAGAGGGTGTATTCTTTTACAGCAAATGGAAATATAGTTTGTGAAGAACAGTTTGGATTTCAGCCACGTAGATCAGCGCAGACTGCTCTACTCCGTATTAAAGACAGCCTACTTCAAAACTTTCATAAGAAGTTTTACACTGTAGGAATATTTCTTGACTTCCGTTAAGCTTTTGATTCAATAAAGCATGACGTAATATTTAAAAAGGTAAATATGTATGGAATGCGCGATATTGCGCTTGACCTAATGAAAAGCTACTTCTGGGCAAGGAAACAATATGTACAGCTTCATAATTTTAAATTTGACTTGGGTACACTTAAGTATGGGGTTCCACAAGTATAGATACTGGGTCCTTTACTTTTTATATTGTACATCAACGACAACGTAAGTATATTCCTTCTGCACCAAACATACTCATGTACGCCGATGATACCAATGTGTTCTTTTCTGGTTTACATCTCTCCGATATTGCGACAAATGCAAATTCCTGGTTTGATAAACTAAAATTAGGGCTTGCAGTGAACCAGTTGGAGTTAAATACGAAAAAAACTAAATTTATGCTATTCAAACAGCAAAATAGACCTGCAGTTCATACTATTTCTTTAATTTTTAATAGTGAGAGTATTTCTCAGGTAAATAAAACTTAATTTCTGGACGTACGCTTTCAAAGCAACCTTAGATGGTCCGAGCATGTGGATTACCTTCGATTGAAGATATCAAGGTCTATCGGTTTGATTCGACGATTGCAGCATCTACTTCCAGGGAGAGTGAAACGGCAGCTTTACTTATCTTTTATCAACTCGCAAATCATGTATATTATACTAGTCTGGGGTACGTGTAACAATACAGCGAAAGTATTATTCTTCTCCAAAAATGTGCACTACATCTGCTAACTACCTCGGTGCCCCCAAATACGTCCCTGTTTCGTGTGCAAAACTTGTGCACCATTCCCAGAGTGCTGCAAGGTACAACTAGCCATGTTAATCTATAAAAAAAATTAAGAACAACCTTCAGAGTTTTTCTGATACTTACTTAAGCAGAGCTCTTGCATACAATCTACGTATTGTTGCGTTGGTGGGGCTGATGTGTCGGACAAACTATGACATACAGTCAATTGATGACCAAATTGTTTTACTGTGCAACAAGATTCCTAAAGTAGTAGAATACGCTAGGGAGATGAAAAACAGTACAAAATTTAAGAAGCAAATGACGAATGTAGTAATCTAAACCCACTTATAGAGTGCGTGTGCTGAATATTGGTAATGTATCAAATATATATGTCCTAATCTTTGCTCTTTATCATTTTTACCATATACACACAAATTATATGTATTTCAATATACGTTTATAGTGCTGATAACGTCTTTGTGTTTATCGCTAAGAAACTGCTTTGTTTGAATATTTAACCGATATTTTCTGCGCTTAATCGTTATAATACTCATGTTTTTTTATAATTTGTATGCATAATCTTGAATTTGAATGTACTGTTTTGTTGCACTTGCCCGAGGTGCCTCACGAAGAGTGGGCCTAGTCAGAAGACGCTCTCTCCTTTTGCCCTCTTCGTGGGCATTTTTGTAAAGAATGCCCAAATAAAACAAATACTAACTAAATAATTGCAGTTTGCTATGTTATTCTTACCTAATTGAATAAACCCTGAAAATTTCACGTGCTTTCCAAGACCTGGATTGATCCTAAGCTATGGTCTCATAGCGCTTGTGTCATGTACGTTGTAAGTCTTGTGTGTACTTACACCTGTGGGTCTTGGTTTTACTGAAAGGAGGCTTGCAGCTGGACTGTATGCAGTGTGTTAGCAACTGTCCTGGCTACTGGACTAATTCTGTCGCTTATGTATGCTGCGTCTACCCTTGAAGATATAAATGTGGTAAATTTATGGTAGTATGAACAAGTACCTAAAGTCCATGGCCGTACATGTAGGACACTGTCTGTGTGCTTCAAAAGCATGCCACTGCAACATTCTTTTGTCAAGCAAGTTCTGTCAACCTATGAAGATTTAAGGAATAGTTTGTCAAACTAACCACCTCTGGTTTCAATTTCAAGGCCCATGGCCGGCATATCAACCATTGCTTGCACATGCACACATGTTTATAGCCACAAGCCTGGTTTTGTCACACAGGCAGTTTGTATTGTTTCGCTAGGAAAAAAAACCGATTTTACCTGACCTCTAATCCATTCACTTGGCCTAGCTAGTTGAGCGTTTAGAGAGTGATCACTTTCAAACACGTTTTCAAGTAATCATGGACTGGATTCCTTTAAAATGTTCACTGCCCCTCGACTTGACGCCGCCAAAATTTTATGAATCCGTCAGTACGAGCAGAGTTACGAAGATTCATAACGTGCTGATATCGCTTCTTTTCTTCTCTTGTCCCGGTGAAAGCACTGGAGGCTAAACAGGCACGTGTGGCAGGAAAAAAGAACATACGACACGCACGCTTTGTGAGCATGAACACTTTTTTCTTCTGTTTTCTTTGAATGCACGGCTTTTTCCTTGTGACTACGCGCGCAAGCATGAACAAGTCGTAGCCTCTCCCGGCGATCCCTGTAAGGAATGAACGCTTCATGTTCGAATCAGCCTATGTCTGATAGATGGCTTTCTACGCACAATTTTCGAGTGTCTGCCGTCATTTCCAGAGAAAAAAAAAGCAATTTTCACCTGAATAGAATAATTTATTGCGAATTTGAGGTCGCGTGCTTCGCTATATTAAGCCCTGTGTTCTTGGGAGCCTAATCTACCAATTGGCAGCGTTTTCTTACCATGCTTAAAGAGTGTTGCATGGCCCCTTTAGGTGCAGGCAAGTCGAGTACGAGTTATTTGGTGCTCCGTATCCCATTACTGACAATTTCAAAGGGGGGGGGGTGAAGGGGGCATGTGCCCAGTGTCCCACTCCCTGGCTACGCCACTGCATTAACTACGAAGCACTCATCCTGTATTTCAGGGGCAAAACTCTTTAATCCATGGGTCGTGCGTCCTCAATGTATGCAGTAGTTGTAGGAGAAGAAGTAGTAGTAGGTAGCCACCTCACATTTATACCTGGTAATATCCTCTGGTTAGGTGTGCTTGTATATGATGCATATATATTGAAAAGATGCGAGAAGCGCGTATATGCAGTGTTCACTAGATGAACGAACGAACGGAGAGAATGGCAGGTTGATCATGGACAGATAGACAGACAGACGGTGGACGTACAAACGCACAGGCAGAGGGACAGACATAAGGGCAGAAAGGCAGACAAAAAGACACACCGATGGAAGCAGAGGTGGAAGGAAGAACGGATGGACGGGCGCACGGACGTTTTGGCTGACGGAGGGACAGTTGCACGAAAGAACGGAAGAACTGATGGTCTCTTCACCCCACTATTCATATTCACTCCGTGGGTATGCTGCGATTTTTTTTGTGCCTTCAGAGGCTGCTCAATAAACTGCCTCTATGGTGAACGTGACCATTTCAGCCATTACTAAAACAATTAAACTTATTATTTTCACCTGTATGTCGAAGGAAAAGTGAAAATTATCTTTGCAGCTCCAAAAGTCTTGAGCGAACCTATTCTTATACTACATCAATATGAAAACCCATAAAAAATTTATGTGTGTCGAGCTGTATAAGACTCAAGGAGGAGGTGAGGAATAAATGAGGAAGGACAGGGAGGTTAGCCAGATAAGACTCAAAGATAAAAAAACAGCAAGGGTGTTATGTACCAGCTACTTTGGCTAACTGAGCCATAAGATTACGCTTGTTTTTTGTTGTGTTTGGCTCTCCGCTGAACATAGGTTGTCTTGGAAGCACATACACCAAGGAATTGCATGTAGAATATGTGATGGGTAATACAAATAAACTAGTTCTATGCTGATCACAACAATGCTGTTTGCTCTTCTACACTGAGTAGGGACAAAGCAAACTAGAAGGATATTAGTGAAGTAACTTGAGAAACACTCTCAGAAAGACATTTCAACAGCACGCATGCCTAAACGCACAGCTGCTGACAGCATAGGCAACATTCTTCAGTACCAAACAGTCACTCACTCTAAATATTTGGTTGCGATAACTGCAACTATCGCATCTTCTAAGACTTAATTATAGATATTGTTTTTCATTTTTGAAGACCAGTCCTGACAGCAGCTGTCAAATGATCTTCCTTAATATCGGGAGACTACCGCAATCTCTGATGAATCCTACGAATCGTAACGTAAACGTACGTCCACTGATTTCAAGAATTACAGCCAGCTTGCCTAAGCTGCCCCACTAATTGAAAAAATGAAAATTTGGCAGATCCCGCGTGCCTGGAAGTCCACAATATGCGAAGATTGCAGAGAGAAGGTAACAATGTTGCAATTTTTTCGTAAAGCGACACGTCTTGAAGTAACGCCAAATATATGTACAAAGGTTGCACGCACAGACATATGTTGAAGAGTGGCAGACATTTATATAACCACTTGTATAAAGAAAGAGAGAGCCGTTGTTTGTATATTACAAAGAGAGCAAATATTTATATAACCACCGCTTTCGAAAGAGAGCTGCGCCTCAAGTGGTCTCCTTTCAAAACGCAGCAAGCGTGAAGAGCGACCGCAGCCGCGGTGTGAGCAGTCGTGTTTTCATTCATAACGATGTGCACTCCATGACCGCCGCTGTCGAAACACTGAGAGCCACGCCCCTGGTGGTCTTGTAGTAAGAAACCGAAACTGAAAGTGCGAACAAAAGTATTGACGCAAATGCAAATACAGGAAGACAAAAGTGCGTGTATGGTGCGTGGCGGCACCACTCGTGAGCGAGCGCGTGAAAAAGATTCTTCGGAACGTTGAAGAAGAAAATCGGACCGAAGCAGTCGGGCAGCAGTGGCAGAACGAGGGTTGTGGCAGCTACCGGCCCGTTATGACGCGCAACCTCTCACGACTGCACTGCAGACGGCCTCGGGCGACGAGCTACGCCAGGTGGCGACGGTGCTCGTGGTCACGGTCGAGACCTGCTAGCGAGTCAGCGTCTACGTGGGTTGCAGGGTCAGGCAAGCTGAGGCGCGCTGGGCCGATCTGTTGGGTGTTCTCGGGCGTGGCCGAGCATGGATCTGACCACCCACCGCACAGCGAGCAGCTGTCCCAGCGACGGCCGCGGTGCAGCGGCAACTCCGGGACCTTCCCAAATTCATGAGACGTGGCGACACGTCAGACCATCTCGACGACAGTGGTGTGAGTGGTTAACGTCGAGTGGTGCGCGAACTAGATTCACTGTGTCAGGGCCACGTGAACCATGACTACGTGTTTTAAACCTGTAGAGTGAACTGGACTGGAACAAGTTAGGAGTGCATGTATGCAGCCTTAGTTCATGTATGTAATTATGTCCAACTTATATAAACGTCCTGTCTTTGTCTACGCCCTATTATTTGTCGGTAGAGCACCTGGGCCCACACGAACCTGTCCCAATTGGCGAGCCTGCCAGGATCGGCTTACAGCATCTGTAGCCAACGCTCAAACACAAGACTGAAACTTGGACAACGACAGCGTCGTCAGTATTGGGAAAGAGTTAGGACTAAAAGATGCTGAACTGAGGGCATGGGTGGAGCAAGAGCGTATAAGATTAAGCGATGAGCGCGTTCAAGATCGAAAAGCTCTAAAAGAAGAAATGGCACTGAAGCAGCAGCTGATAAAACAGGAGCGCGCTGCTGCTCGCGAGAAAGCGGAGCAGCAACAGCAGCTGCTAGAACAAGAAATGAAGATTCTCGAACTGAAGCTTCGGCTTCAAGAGAGTGCCGCTAGTCCGCAGGCCGCCGATAACATAAATGCTGCGAGCACGAACGCGTCCGTTGCATCGAACGTGTGCAGTCCCCACAAACTCATACCTCCGTTCAATGACAAGAGGGACGACCTAGACGCGTACCTATAACGCTCCGAACGTGTCGCCACCTGCAGGAATGGCCGCGCGAGAAATGGGCACTTTTATCAAGCCTTTGTATGACCAGGGAAGCTTTGACTGTAATTGGACGCATGAACCTGACCACAGAATTGGACTACGACAAGCTCAAACGGGCACTCCTCCAACGGTTCCTGTACACGGCAGACGGGTACCGGGAGAAACTCCGTTATGCAAGGCCCGAAGATAGAGAAACCGCCAAACAGTAGGCTTCGAGGCTCTCTGGGTACTTAGATCTTTGGTTGGAGCTCATGGAAATGGAGAAAAGCTTTAAGGGACTCAGAGAACTAATGATTGCTGAGCAATTTGTCAAGGGCTGTTCCCCAGCAGTAAGGGTTTTCCTGAAGGGGAGAAATTGCCAAACCATACAGGAACTCTCTCAGGCAGCTGACAATTTCGTCGAGGCCCGAACTTTGCTGAACTTTGGTCGAGAGCGAAAAGAGAAGGAAGCGACCCAAGGGCCCAGCTTGAGAGCGGATCAAACGAAGAAAACACCTCGAGGAGACAATCGCTGTTTCCTATGCGACAAAAAGGAGCATAGGGCAGCCGAATGTTGGTCTCGTACGAAAGAGAATTACAGAGACCAAGGTTGAACATGTGAAAAGTTGGGTCCTAACAGGGACAAGTTATCCCCTGTAGGAGAGGGCAAAAGAGGGGACTCATGCGCGGTCTCAGTAGATAAAGCAGGAGAAGTCATGACGGATTTCGAGGGTTATGTCTTCTTACAGGACGGAGAGACAATGCCGATCGTGAATGCGACGGTGAGCTGCTGGTGGGCCTCGAGACATGCCAGTGACGAAAGGGCTCTTGGATAAACATGAAGTGACAGTGCTGCGAGACACAGGCTGTAACACTGTTGTAGTGCGACAGGCGCTAGTAGCTAAGGAAAAAATGACCGGGACTTATAGTTCGGTATTCCTTCTCAATCGAACAGTACGATATTTACCAGAAGCTGTGGTCTTCCTCGAGACACTATTTTAAGTGGTGAAGTTCGAGTAAAATGCATGTAAGACACCTTGTACGATGTAGTCTTAGGAAACGTCAGAGGAGCCCTATTACTGGACACCTTGACCATGAGAGACAACAAGACGGACAATTCCAGTCGAGGCGCAAATATCGATGAAATAACGCCGAAGAAGTCAAAAGGTCGTCAGGGAAAGTGAGGACATTCAATCACCTTGAGTGAAACAGCCAAACAACACCGTGCACCAAGGACCGGGCCCAGTGACAGCAGTGCAATTGTAGCAGACAGCGACACCCAGATGGCATGCGCGATGCTATGGCAAACAAGGGCACGTCCGGATGGATCTTCATTACATTCGGCCTCACCATGGCGGAAATCGCAACCAGGTGTGACGCGTTTCCACAGTATAGCCACCCCACAAAATGACATGTGGTCGCCTCATGACCCAACGCCCAGGGTACCGCTACGCCGTCGAGCCAGGCAGCATGCCTACTTCGAGTGACGCAGAAGCAGCTGGGGCATTCAGAATCGACCGGGGCTTCTCACGCTTCATAGCGATGGCACGAGGATCCTCTGCGATGCAGGGCAGCAGTCACCAACGCCGCCTTTGCCATCGATGCGAACACGGTCTTCCCAGTGTCAGTATCGATGACACCGGAGCAAGACCTACCACTAACGTGACAATACTTATTGACGCTGACTAGAAGTATGGTGTGGTGTCGCGACTGTGACGAGACACTTGTGTTGTGAATCTTGCATTGTGGTGCTGAGTGTGGGCGCGTGTTTTATTCTTAGAGTGAGTATGAGTGCACTTGGTTGTGACGCACACACGGTACGCAGGTGTGTGGTAGTACGTGTCACTGCCAACCGTGTTCAAACGAGAAAGAAGTGAATCAACCTCCCAGGATAGTGTGCGGAGCAAGTGTCGTACAGTGTTTTGTGACAGATGCGTGCAATGCTGACATTTCTGCATGTGGCAGTGATTGGTCCTGTTATTGCTGTGTTCCATTGTGTAACGTCAACACTAAAGCTTTCCACGGCACAACGTACTGAAAGTTGGGGGGAGTGTAGTAAGAAGCCTAAACTGAAAGTGCGAACAAAAGTATTGACGTAAATGCATAAAGGAAGACAAAAGTGCGCTTGTGGTGCGGGGCGGCGCCGCTCGTGAGTGGGCGCGTGAAAGAGATTCTTTGGAACGTTGAAGAAGAAAGTCGGACTGAAGCAGTCGAGCAGCAGTGGCAGAACGAGGGTTGTGGCGGCTACCGTCCCGTTACGACGCGCAACCTGTCACGGCTGGACTGCAGACGGCCTCGGGCGACGAGCTATGCCAGGTGACGACGGTGCTCGTGGTCACGGTCAAGACCTGCTGGCGAGTCGGCGTCTACGTGGGTTGCCGAGTCAAGGAAGCTGAGGCGTGCTGGGCCGATCTATCGGGTGTTCTCGGGCGCAGCCGAGCACGGATCCGACCAGCCACCGCACAGCGAGCAGCTGTCCCAGCGACGGCCGTGGTGGCAAGGCAACTCTGGGACCTTCCCAAATCCAGGACACGCGGCGACACGTCGGACCATCTCGATGAGAGTGGCGTGAGTGGTTGACATCGAGTGGTGCGTGAACTAGATTCGCTGTGTCAGGGCCGCGTGAACCGTGACTACGCGTTTCAAACCTTTAGAGCGAACTGGACTTGCATGAGTTAGGAGTGCATGTATGCAGTTTTTGTTCATGTATGTAATTATGTCCAACTTGTATAAACGCCCTGTCTTTGTCTATGCCCTATTCCTTGTCGGTTCTCCGCAGGGGCGTCTGCGCAAGTAGGCGTTTGGTGTGTAGCGACACCACGGACCCGAGTTAAAGGGGGTGTTTTGACTCCATTCCACGCCTAGCCGTGCGTGGCTTTGCCGTGTCCGGGGAAAAGGGGATCCTGGAGGTTGAGCTGACGCTGAGTGATTGGATCTTTAAGGCCCCCTGGCAGAGGCAACACACCCCTTTGGCCCCAGCTTCACGTAGACAGCACCCCTGGTCTGACCCACCCGGGGGAAATCGCCAGTCGCCTTTTCCTATTTCTCTCTACCGACATCTTCATCTTTATCTCTCACTTTTTATCTGTCCTGTCATCTTCTCTTTTCCATTTACTTCCAATTTTTATGGCGGTGAGGGTTAACCTTGTGTAGTTACCCAACGTTAGGTAGTTATATTCGGTTATAGCGGCGATGCATGGCTGGCGTCTCCAAGGTTTCACTATTCAACCTTGTAGCGTATACCCTTGTTGGGCTCGGTGGTGTGTGGCCACCATCGCCGCCGATCTTCATAGTGTAAAGGGGGTTTATTGAAGGGCTGAGCAAGCGGGTGGTGGTATCGAATGGGCGGTCTGGGCATGGAAGTGGCTGCAATGAACCTGTTGCAGGATGTGGCGGGCTTTTCCGCCGCTGACATTCGTGGCAGCCGCGAATGAACTGGCGGACGAAGGTAAACATTCCGCGCCAGTAATACCTTTTTCGTAGGCGCTCGTAGGTCTTGAAAACACCGGCGTGAGCACATTGCGGGTCGGAATGAAACGACGCGCAGATGGTAGAGCGCAGCGTTCGGGGAATGACTAGTAGCCATTTCCTACCATCTGCTGAATAGTTGCGCCGGTACAAAAGGCCATCCCGAATACTGAAGTGCGGAGCCTGGCGGCGCAGGGTTCGAGTGGTTGGAAGTGTCGGTGCCTCGGATAACGCGTCAAGAAGCGAAGCGATCCATGGGTCATTGCGTTGTGCAGAAGAGATGGTGTCCTCGTCAAGCGCTGACAACGTGTTTTCCGAGGAAACAGATGCGATGTCCGGAGATAGGGGAGATCGTGACAGTGCATCAGCATCGGCATGCTTGTGGCCGGAACGATATACCACGCGAATGTCATATTCTTGAAGCCGAAGAGCCCAACGGGCAAGACGACCTGATGGGTCCTTAAGCGACGATAACCAGCATAATGCGTGGTGGTCCGTTACTACATTTAAAGCACGGCCATAAAGGTATGGGCGGAACTTGACAAGCGCCCAAACGATCACCAAGCATTCCTTCTCGGTGACGCTGTAGTTTGATTCAGCCTTGGTAAGAGTTCTGCTGGCGTAGGCGACGACATACTCGGCGAATCCAGGCTTGCGTTGCGCGAGAACCGCACCGAGGCCGACACCACTGGCGTCGGTGTGGACCACAGTTGCTGCCGTAGGATCGTAGTGACGCAGTATTGGTGGCGAAGTGAGGAGACGACGAAGGGTACAGAAGGCTTGGTCACACTCAGAAGACCATGCCGAAATATCAGTGGTGCTGCCTATAAGTTCGGTCAAAGGCGCAATGATAGAGGCGAAGTTGCGCACGAACCGGCGAAAGTAGGAGCATAACCCCACGAAGCTCCGTAACTGCTTCATAGTCGTTGGTTTGGGGAAGTCGGCGACAGCACGTAACTTAGCCGGGTCTGGAAGTATACCGTCCTTTGATACGACGTGCCCGAGAATCGTAAGTTGGCGAGCAGCGAAGCGACACTTCTTGAGGTTTAGTTGGAGCTGAGCATTCTTCAGGCACGTGAGGACCTGTTTGAGGCGCTCGAGATGTGTTCCAAAGTCTGGCGCAAAGACGACTATATCGTCGAGATAGCAGAGACAGACTTGCCATTTCAAACCCCGAAGAACCGAGTCCATCATGCGCTCGAAGGTGGCAGGCGCATTGCAGAGGCCGAAGGGCATGACATTAAACTCATACAGACCGTCCGGTGTCACGAAGGCTGTTTTTGGTCGATCGGCATCGGCAAGGGGGACCTGCCAGTACCCTGAGCGCAAATCTAATGATGAAAAAAACTCGGCACCTTGTAAAGTATCAAGGGCATCGTCAATCCTGGGCAAAGGATACACGTCTCTTCGAGTGATCTTATTTAGGCGCCGGTAATCCACGCAGAAGCGAACGGAACCATCCTTTTTTTTAACGAGCACTACAGGTGAGGCCCCTGGACTTTGTGAAGGTTGAATGACGCCACGTTGCAGCATATCGTTCACCTGTTCGGTAATAACTTGGCGTTCCGTCACGGAAACACGATATGGTCGCTGTCGTAGTGGCGCATGGGAGCCGGTATCGATGTAATGTAGAGTGGTAGAAGTGCGGCCAAGTGAAGGTTGAACAACATCGAAAGATTCGCGGTACTGGTACAGCAGTTGGAGGAGTTCAGATCGTTCAGATGGTGACAGTCCGTCTGCGATCGCCGAATCGAACACTTTTGAAGCCTGTAGATGAGAGTGGTTAAGAGCACTGACGGCGGCGAGGTCACTTTGGGATGATTCTTGCGGCACGGTAAAAATTTGTCCGTTATCAATGGGCTGTACGCATCCAAGAGACTCGCCTTTAAACAGTTTGATGGTATGCGGAAAGGGATTGGTAAGGCAGAGAGCACTGGCTCCATTAGAAATTTAGAGGGCTGAATAAGGGAGCAGAAGTGGTTTCTGACTTAGAAAGAGGCGTGATGGCTCGAAAAATGCTACTTCATCACGCATGCCGTCGGAGACCACAGGGAGCAAAACAGCTGTGGTCGGTGGAATGTCAGTGTCTTCTTTGACAACTAGCTTGTGCGCGGCTTGATTAGTGTGGTCGTAGGGCTGCCCGAAGAACGGAAGCAGTTCAAGTTCGGAACGGGCACAATCTATAACGGCACGATTACGGGATAGGAAATCCCAGCCAAGTATGATGTCATGAGAGCACGAGGAAAGGACGATAAACTCAACAATGTAGTGGTCCTCCGCAATTTTGAGTCGGGCAGTGCACGCGGCTATAGGTCGAACAGGTTCTCCATTTGCTGCACGTAAGAACATATCAAGCGGCGTGGTCACCTTTCGGAGCTTGCGGCAAAGTTTGGCGTCTATAACAGACACAGCGGCACCGGTATCCACAAGAGCGTATGCATGGGCGCCGTCTACAAAAACTTCGACGATATTTGACGGCAAGGTGCGAGGACTTGAACATTTCGATAGCGCAGTTCTTGCCCCTTGAACTGCGACGGCTAGTTTCCCTCATTTTGAGGGGCTGGTCGTGGACGCATGGGTGACAAGGAGCGTCGATTGGGTGAAGGTGAGCGACGAGACGAAGTTGCCGGATAGTCACGGGAAGACGTGTTTGACTGACGATCCGAACTTTCATAACCAAAAGGTGGTCGGTCCATGTAATTGCTTCGTGGTCGGACGTCTGTGTAGGCGGGCACGCGACGACGGCAGTATCGGGAGATATGGCCAGGTCCGCCGCCCGCAAAACAAATCGGCCAGTTATCGCGCGTTCGCCAGGCATTTGCAGCAAGGGGCGCCGCCCACGTGGCATACGGCTGAGTCGAGGCTGTGGTAGCGAGGGGAGGAGCCCATGCGACGGAAGACTGAGTAGGAGCGGTGACATGCGGCAGTCCATTGAACGGCGAGGGCTGGTGTGGCTGCTGCCTCTTTACTGCGTCAGCATAAGTAAGAGGCGCGGCGACAACTTGCTGCTGAAAGGGCACTGGCATAGCCTCGGCAATCTGGTCCTGAAGTGCATGTCGGAGCATGAGAGCTAACGGTGTCGGTGGTTGCTCTTGCTGCTGCCGCGGGAGCTCTTGGCGCTGACAAAACGGCAGGAGGGAAAGCTGACGTGCGACCTCCTCACGCACAAAGTCTTTCATTTGTGCTAGAAGGCGGGAGTGGTCAGGTACGACGTCCAGGGCAGCGAGTGGTTGGTTAGGCTGAAATGGACGACGGGTGAGAGCTCGTTGCCGTCGCAATTCGTCGTAGTTCTGGCACAGAGTTACCACTTCAGACACCGTGCCAGGAGACTTCGCCAGGAGCATTTGAAAGACGTCGTCATCAACACCTTTCATAATGTGCTGGATCTTGGCACTTTCGCTCATTGCGGCATCGACGCGCTTGCAGAGATCGAGTATATCTTCGATATAGGCGGTAAACGTTTCGCCAGGTTCTTGTGCCCGTGAGCGCAGGCGTTGTTCGGCGCCGCAACTTCCGCACGGCAGGGCGACCGAAAACCGAGGATATTGCCTGCTTGAAAGTGGCCCAGTTCTCGAACTCGGATTCGTGGTTTGTATACCACAGTTTCGCCACATTAGCCAAGTAAAAGTTGACGGTGCTCAACTTAGCAGCGTCATCCCACCTGTTTGGTCCACTGACTTTTTCGTAGGACGACAGCCAGTCCTCGACGTCCTGGTCTTCGGCGCCCGAAAAGATCGGGGGGTCTCGCTGGTGAACCGGGCCGGGGCAAGTAGAAGCCGCGAGAGGTGATGTCTGTTGGGCAGCGTCAACTTGCATGGTCGACGGCAGCGTGCGGGATCGGAGTTCCAGGATGTAGGTGATGCAGTTACCCAGCACCTCCACCAAATGTAAAGGGGTTTATTGAAGGGCTGAGCAAGCGGGTGGTAGCTCTAAAGGAACACAGGCGAACCCAGATGACGGTGCTTGATCGCCGATCTCGTGCCTTCTTCTTGTGCTAATGATAGCTGACCTGATGGTATCAACGTCTTTCTTGTTCACTACAATAGTATTTTTATGGCAACAGCTTCCCCCCTCTTCCTGATCACTCCCTAAAAAGATGGCGCACCAAAGACACTTTCCGCCTAACACACCAAAGCCGATATTCCCAAAGTACCATGTAATCCACAGTCAAAACGAAAAGAAGACAGTCCGAGCCATTTCACCTTTCTTCGTTTCCAAAACTCTCACAGAAGCAATAGGCCCAGGTTATCAAGTGACAAAGATTAGAAGTGGTGATCTTCTTCTGGAGGTTCGTGACAAGGCTCAGTATGAAAGTTGTCTAAGCTTGTAGCCTTTGGTGAAACCCCTGTTTCGGTGGGCCCACACAGGTCTGTGAACACTGTCCGTGGCGTAATTTCCGATGATGATGTTAATGAGCTCTCTGAAATCGAGCTGCTCGAAGGTTGGCAGGACCAGAATGTGGTCAAAGTCCAACGAATAACTATTAGGCGCAACAACAAACTGACCCTACAAAACACGTAATAATTACCTTCGGAACAAGTGACCTACCTGAATCAATCGAAACCGACTATTGTAAGCTCCGTGTAAGACCGTACATTCCCAACCCTCGTAGATGTTTCAAGTTACAATGCTTCGGTCATGGATCACAGAGTTGCAAAAGCGTGCCACTTGCGCAAAGTGCGTGTCCGTTCAACCCATATCAGACAACTGCACCTCAGAAACAACTCATCGTTCGAACTGTGAAGGAGATCACGCTGCCTACTCACGATCATGCCCCGCATGGAAAAAAGAGGAACAAATAGTACAACTTAAGGTTAAATTCAATCTCTCACTCCAAGAAGCACGCCAACGTTTCGCAATACACAACCCATCTTATCCCTCCTTCGCAGATGTGACGCGCCGGGGCGCCGCGCCACATGTCCCGGCACCCGCATGTCCCGGACCGCAGCCACACAGTGTGTGGCCAGCGGTCGTTCACCAGCACCCCCGGCTGTAGCAGCCTGTACTGCCCCGCCACCTGACAAACAGGGTTGGCAGACCCCCGTGTCTGCTGAACCTCGGACCACTGCAAGTGCAGTTAGGTCCGAAAGTTCTGTGAATGTGCCTGCCGAGCAGGCACCATCCCCCACCTGACAAGAGGGGATAGATACAAGTCCCACTCCTCCGGCGCCTTAGACGCCGAAGGAAAGGCGCAACTCCTTGGAGCGCACAAAAAAAAGAAAAACCTCGAATAACAGGGCCCCCAAAAGGCCCTGTAACCTAATGCAGCACCTTTGTACACACAGCACCCCACAACATTGAAATGACACAAATACTACAGTGAAACGTCCGAGGACTGCTGAGAAACCTTGACGATATCCAGGAATTTTTACACAAACATACACCTAAGGTGCTGTGCGTACAAGAGACACACCTGAAACCTAAACACACCAACTTTTTACGTCATTACGTTATTTTTTGGAAGGACCGGAATGATGCCAATGTGCCACCCGGTGGTGTTGCCATAATAGTCAATCAGCATGCACAGACCTACCACTACGAACATCCCTTGATGCGGTGGCTGTTCGAGCAATTCTTTTGAATAAGCTCGTCACCATCTGCTCTCTCTACATACCTCCACAACACCGTCTTGAAAAGCATGAATTCGAGTACCTCAAAGACGAACTTCAAGAACATTATATTCTTCTTGGAGATTTCAATGCACATAGCAATCTATGGGGTGGCTCTCGCCGCGGTACTCGAGGTCGCCTGATTGAACAGTTCTTTTTTCGGTGCGTGCCTCCTGAATCGGAAAAAAACAACATATTACAACATTGCTAACAATACGTATATTGATTGATTTGTGAAGTTTAACGTCCCAAAACCACCATATGATTATGAGAGATGCCATAGTGGAGGGCTCCAGAAATTTCGACCACCTGGGGTTCTTTAACGTGCACCCAAATCTGAGTACACGGGCATACAACATTTCCGCCTCCATTCGCTAACAATACGTACTCAGCAATAGACCTCAGCATAACATCCCCATCACTCCTGCCTCTACTTAAATGGGAAGTCATTATTGATCCATTAGGTAGTGATCATTTTGCTATCGTTATCAGCATATCAGTAATAAATACTTGTCTTACACAGGTTCCCAAATGGCTCACCCACAAAGCCGAATGGGACAAGTTTCCAAAAATGGCTGTATTAATTTGGACTGACATGACGGCGTTAAGCATAGAGGATGCTACGTTCTACTTTACAGCTTCCTTGGTTGATGCAGCAACGAAAAGTATTCCCCAAACATGTGGACCATCAGGAAAACAACGAGTCCCATGGTGGAATAATGAGTGCCGTGATGCGCGAAGAAAACAAAATAAGGCATGGAAGTTGCTTAGAGACTCGCCGACTGCAGAGAATCTTGTAAACTTTAAGAATGTCAAGTCTCAAGGAAGGAGCACGCGCCGTCAGGCGAGAAGGGCAAGTTAGCACAAATTTACATCAGGCAATAACTCATACACATATGAGGCGAGAGTCTGGAGCATGGTTGGTAAGGTGGCAGGACGAAAAGCACAATCACTTTCTCTAGTGAACACACAAGGGGAGAGTTTGGAAGACCAGGCTAACACTCTCGGAGCGCACTTCGAACGGGTCTCCAGCTCATCATAGTAAAGTGAAGCGTTTCGATGATACAAAACCAAAATAGAAAAACAGAGATTAGAGCGCAAGCCCACAACAAATGAGGAATACATTGAACCTTTCTGTTTGGCCGAACTACAAGCCTCACTTACCAGCTGTAATGAATCTACCCCAGGCCCGGACCGTGTGGCATATGAGATGTTAAAACACCTGCCCACTCAAACGCAGAAAGCTCTCCTCTCTCTGTATAATGCGATATGGTCTTCCGGCGAGCTACCCTCAGCCTGGAAGGAAGCTATCGTTATCCAAATTCTTAAACAAAGCAAGGACCCGGCCTCAGTTTCCAGCTGTTTTTGCAAGGTCTTTGAGAAAATGATTATCAAGCGCCTGATGCACTTCCTTAAAATTAATGGCCTACTTCACCCATACCAGTGTGGGTTTCGAGAGGCTCAGTCCACCACTGACCACCTTTTCCGTATCGAGGCACAAATTAGTGACGCTTTTGCTCATAAGCATTTTTTTCTTTCTGTGTTCCTCGATATGAAACAGGTATAAGACACTACATGGCGCTTTGGCATATTGCGAGACGTGTCACATTTAGGTGTGCGGGGTAGAATGCTGAAAATTATTGAAAGCTACCTGTCCAACCGTACATTCCGTGTCCGAGTTGGCCCTGTCTTATCTCGAGTGTTTGTCCAAGAAACAGGTGTGCCACAAGGAGGTGTGTTGAGCTGCACACTTTCCGTAGTTAAAATAAATTCCTTGCACCTGTCTCTCCCACGCAGTATTTTTTACTGCGTGTATGTCGATGACGTGCAGATTGGTTACAAATCATGCAACATCTCAATGTGTCGACGTCAAGTTCAACTAGGGTTGAACAAGGTATCTTAATGGGCAAAAGAGAATGATTTTACACTCAACGCGCAAAAGAGCACTTGAGTTTTGTTCACCCGAAAGAGGGGCCTCCAACCTGACCCCGACATTGACCTGCATGGTCAACCGCTGCCAGTGAAAACCAAGCACAAGTTTCTTGGACTAACATTACGCACAAAATTAACCTTCATCCCACATATCAAGTATTTGGGAGACAGGTGCCTTAAAACAATGAATAATTTGAAAGTGTTGTCACGCACTACGTATGGCAGTGACAAGAAGTGTCTGATGAATTTATATAAAAGCCTCGTATGCACACGCCTATATTACGGTGCTCTAATCTATCAGTCGGCAACACCATCGGCCTTTAAGATTCTATACCCTGTCCACCATCTTGGAATTCGCCTCTCTACGGGTGCTTTTCGTACTATCCCTGTAGAGAGCCTGTACGTGGACTCGAATGATTGGTCGCTCCACCTACAAAGATGTTACCTGTCTTTTTTGTGCTTTCTGAAGGGGAAGGCAGACAAGAAAGCTTTCATTCCACTAATAATGATTTGTCTTGTTCTGGCTTGTTCGAGAACGGTCCTTTGTTGCAGCAGCCCTACTCGCTCCGTGTAAGGGGCCTTGCTGAAGAAACAGGTGTGCATTTTCTCGAACACAGTTTGATGGCTCCTGCAGCATATCTGCTTCCATGGCAGTGGCAGCTTATAGACTGTGATCTCTTTTTTGTTGAAGTCAGCAAGCATGCACCACTTGCACACATATATAGATACTTCCGAGAACTACAGCATAAATACACATGTCCTGAATTGTTTACCGATGCCTCAAAGTCCAACACTTCTGTGTCATATGGAGCGGTAGGCTAAATTTTTCCGAGGCCAGAGTTCTTCAATCTGATGCAAGCATTTTCACAGGAGCAGCTTACGCAATACTGGAAGTCGTAAAACACATCAAACAGATAAAATTACAAAAGGCAGTAATATACACAGATTCCCTGAGCGTGGTCAAAGCCATGAAAACTTCTAAAAAACACAAAAACCCCGTGCTGGTGTCACTTTACACACTTCTGTGCACACTGTACACTTCAGTACAGCACGCCATTGCCTGCTGGTTGCCAGGGCACCGTGAGATACAACGGAACATATTGGCCGACAAGCTGGCTGCTTCTGCCAATGACACCACTTCCAATGCATCAATACCGATCCCTGCACTTGACCTAAAACCTCCTCTAAAACGAAAGTTCAGGGGGTATTGGCAGAGCAAGTGCGATAGACAGACAGACAATAAACTCCATGCTATTTAGCCACAACTAGGTGATTGACCGCCACTATCAAAATCACGACACACAGAAGTAACACAACAAGGCTTAGAACAGGACATACATACTCTACACATTCATATCTTTTGTCTACCGGCAATCCACCGTATTCTGAGAGATGTGGAGAGCCATTTACGGTTCTCCACATTCTCGTCCAGTGCAATGAGCTTGATGCTCTAAGGACAAAGCATTTTTCACTGCCCTACCGACAGCAGTTCCCACTACACCCTGGGATGCTCATCGGTAGGGATCCACTTTTTAAACTGCATACACTTCTCACGTTTTTAAAAGATGTTCATAGCTTTCACCCGATATCTCGAGGTCATTCGTAGCACAACCTCTGTACCATGGTCGTGGCTGCGGTGACTACATCGGCGCCATGATATTAATATCATAACCATTTGCCATCCACTTTCACAGCACATATTTCACACCACTGCAATGCTTTTATTACTTCCATGTTTTAACCTACATTAGTGGTAGGAATTTTAGGGCCCCCTTAAAGTCACGCATCATATCATTGTTCATATCTCTAGATTATTGAAATGGCACTCTTTGGCCATCAACTGGCCCTTGCGCCATTAAAAAGCACTCATCATCATCTACCTTGTCGGTTGAGCGCCTGGGCCCGCACGAACCTCTCACAGTCTCCTTTCAAACCGCAGCACGCGCCAAAAGTGAGCGCAGCCGCGCTGCGAACCATCGTGTCTTCATTTCTTACGAAGTGCACTCCATGACCACCGCTGTCGAAAGAGAGAGAGCCGCGCCCATAAAGGTCTCCTTTCAGAACGCCGCACGCGCCAAAAGCAAGCGCAGCCACGCCGTGGCATCTTCATTCATAACGAGGGGCACTCCATGACCACCGCTGTCGAGAGAGAGAAAGAGCCTTGCCCTTAGCGGTCTCCTTCTAATCGGAACACGCGTCAAGAATGAGCGCAGCGCGCTGCGAGAAGGCATGTCTTCACTCATAACGATGTGCACTCCAGGACCACAGCTGTTGAAAGAGAGAGAGGGAGTCGCGCCCATAGAGGTCTCCTTTCAAACCATAGCACGCGCCAAGAGCGAGTGCAGCCACGTCGCGAGCCGTCGTGCTTTTCATTCATTACGATGTGCACTCCATGACCGCCGCTGTCGAAAGAGAGAGAGCCGCGCCCCTAGTGGTCTCCTGTAATCTGCAGGACGCGCAAAGAGTGAACGCAGCCGAGTTGCGAGCCGTCGTGTCTTTATTCGCAACAAAGTGCCCTCCATGACCACGGCTGTCGAAAGAGAGAGAAAGAGAGAGAGCCGGGTTCTCAGCGGCCTCCTTTCCAGAACAATATATTCTTCTTGGAGATTTCAGTGCACATAGCAATTTATGGGGTGGCTCTCGCTGCGATACTCGAGGTCGCCTGATTGAACAGTTCTTTTTTTTTGGTGCGTGCCTCCTGAATTGGAAAAAAACTACATATTACAACATTGCTAACAATACGTATATTGATTGATTTGTGGGGTTTAACGTCCCAAAACCACCATATGATTATGAGAGATGCCATAGTGGAGGGCTCCGGAAATTTCGACCACCTGGGGTTCTTTAACGTGCACCCAAATGTGAGTACTCGGGCCTACAACATTTCCGCCTCCATTCGCTAACAATACGTACTCAGCAATAGACCTCAGCATAACATCCCCATCACTCCTGCCTCTACTTAAATGGGAAGTTATTATTGATCCATTAGGTAGTGATCATTTTGCTGTCGATATCAGCATATCAGTAATAAATACTTGTCTTACACAGGTTCCCAAATGGCTCACCCACAAAGCCGACTGGGACAAGTTTCCAAAAATGGCTGTATTAATTTGGACTGACATGACGGCGTTAAGCATAGAGGATGCTGTGCTCTACTTTACAGCTTCCTTGGTTGATGCAGCAACGAAATGTATTCCCCAAACATGTGGACCATCAGGAAAGCAACGAGTCCCATGGTGGAATAATGGGTGCCGTGATGCGCGAAGAAAACAAAATAAGGCATGGAAGTTGCGTAGAGACTCGCCGACTGCCGAGAATCTTGTAAACTTTAAGAACGTCAAGTCTCAAGGAAGGAGGACACGCCGTCAGGCGAGAAGGGCAAGTTAGCACAAATTTATATCAGGCAATAACTCATACACAGATGAGGCGAGAGTCTGGAGCATGGTTGGTAAGGTGGCAGGACGAAATGCACATTCATTTTCTCTAGTGAACACACAAGGGGAGAGTTTGGAAGACCAGGATAACACTCTCGGAGCGCACTTCGAACGGGTCTCCAGCTCATCACAGTATAGTGAAGCGTTCCGATGATACAAAACCAAAATAGAAAAACAGAGATTAGAGCGCAAACCCACAACAAATGAGGTATACATTGAACCTTTCTGTTTGGCCGAACTACAAGCCTCACTTACCTGCTGTAATGAATCTACCCCAGGCCCTGACCGTGTGGCATATGAGATGTTAAAACACCTGCCCACTCAAACCCAGAAAGCTCTCCTCTCTCTGTATAATGCGATATGGTCTTCCGGCGAGCTACCCTCAGCCTGGAAGGAAGCTATCGTTATCCAAATTCTAAAACAAGGCAAGGACCCAGCACCAGTTTCCAGCTGTTTTAGGGGCGAAGCTCCTTAGGGCGTGGGCTGTGCGTCCCCTGTAGCCTGTATGTAGCCACCTCTAAATTAGTTCTTGCAGTGTTCACTAGATGGCGGTACCGTTCCCTGTATCTAGCCACCTCTAGTTTAGTTCTTGCAGTGTTCACTAGATGGCGGTACCGTCTCTTGTATGTAGCCAGCTCTCGTTTAGTTCTTGTAGTGTTTACTAGATGGTGGTATTTGTAGCTGATGATGAAAAGATGCAAGATGTTATAATCTAGAAAGCGGTACTTGTAGTTGATGAAAGACGCGAGATCTTATAAAATAGGAATGATGTCACATATGGCGCGTGTCATTGGTTCAAGGCAATCGTTCGATTTAGTGCGACGACGTACGCTAGGGGGAGCGATGTAATAAAATCGAGTGGGCAAAATGTACAGAGGATTTATGGTTTACCAGGTTTACCTCCGGAGCTTCTCCCACTCATCATCATTCACTTCGTGGATATGGCCGAATTTTTTGCAAGGTCTTTGAGAAAATGATTATCAAGCGCCTGATGCACTTCCTTGAAATTAATGGCCTACTTCACCCATACCAGTGTGGGTATCGAGAGGCTCAGTCCACCACTGACCACCTTTTCCGCATCAAGGCACAAATTAGTGACGCTTTTGCTCATAAGCATTTTTTTCTTTCTGTGTTCCTCGATATGAAAAAGGTATATGACACTACATGGCGCTGTGGCATATTGCGAGACCTGTCACATTTAGGTGTGCGGGGTAGAATGCTGAAAGTTATTGAAAGCTACCTGTCCAACCGTACATTCCGTGTCCGAGTTGGCCCTGTCTCATCTCGAGTGTTTGTCCAAGAAACAGGTGTGCCACAAGGAGGTGTGTTGAGCTGCACACTTTCCATAGTTAAAATAAATTCCTTGCACCTGTCTCTCCCACGTAGTATTTTTTACTGGGTGTATGTCGATGACGTGCAGATTGGTTACAAATCATGCAACATCTCAATGTGTCGACGTCAAGTTCAACTAGGGTTGAACAAGGTAATTTAATGGGCAAAAGAGAATGTTTTTACACTCAACGCGCAAAAGAGCACTTGAGTTTCGTTCACCCGAAAGAGGGGCCTCCAACCTGACCCCGGCGTTGACCTGCATGGTCAACCGCTGCCAGTGAAAACCAAGCACAAATTTCTTGGACTAACATTAGGCACAAAATTAACCTTCATCCCACATATCAAGTATTTGGGAGACAGGTGCCTTAAAACAATGAATAATTTGAAAGTGTTGTCAAGCACTACGTATGGCAGTGACAAGAAGTGCCTGATGAATTTATATAAAAGCCTCGTATGCACACGCCTATATTATGGTGCTCTAATCTATCAGTCGGCAACACCATCGGCCTTTAAGATTCTACACCCTGTCCACCATCTAGGAATTCGCCTCTCTACGGGTGCTTTTCGTACTATCCCTGTAGAGAGCCTGTACGTGGACTCGAATGATTGGTCGCTCCACCTACAAAGATGTTACCTGTCTTTTTTGTGCTTTCTGAATGTGAAGGCAGACAATAAACGCCCCTTTCATTCCACTAATAATGATTTGTCTTATTCTGGCTTGTTCGATAACAATCCTTTGTTGCGGCAGCCCTACTCGCTCCGTGTAAGGGGCCTTGCTGAAGAAACAGGTGTGCATTTTCTCGAACACAGTTTGATGGCTCCTGCAGCATATCTGCTTCCATGGCAGTGGCAGCTTATAGACTGTGATCTCTTTTTTGTTGAAGTCAGCAAGCATGCACCACTTGCACACATATATAGATACTTCCGAGAACTACAGCATAAATACACATGTCCTGAATTGTTTACCGATGCCTCAAAGTCCAACACTTCTGTGTCATATGCAGCGGTAGGCTAAATTTTTCCGAGGCCAGAGTTCTTCAATCTGATGCAAGCATTTTCACAGGAGCAGCTTACGCAATACTGGAAGTCGTAAAGCACATCAAACAGATAAAATTACAAAAGGCAGTAATATACACAGATTCTTTGAGCATGGTCAAAGCCATGAAAACTCCTAAAAAACACAAAAACCCCGTGCTGGTGTCACTTTACACACTTCTGTGCACACTGTACACTTCAGTACAGCACGCCATTGCCTGCTGGTTTCCAGGGCACCGTGAGATACAACGGAACATATTGGCCGACAAATTGGCTGCTTCTGCCAATGACACCACTTCCGATGCATCAATACCGATCCCTGCACTTGACCTAAAACCTCCTCTAAAACGAAAGTTCAGGGGGTATTGGCAGAGCAAGTGCGATAGACAGACAGACAATAAACTCCATGCTATTTAGCCACAACTAGGTGATTGACCGCCACTATCAAAATCACGACACACAGAAGTAACACTAACAAGGCTTAGAACAGGACATACATACTCTACACATTCATATATTTTGTCTACCGGCAATCCATCGTATTGTGAGAGATGTGGAGAGCCATTTACGGTTCTCCACATTCTCGTTCAGTGCAATGAGCTTGATGCTCTAAAGACAAAGCATTTTTCACTGCCCTACCAACAGCAGTTCCCACTACACCTTGGGATGCTCATCGGTAGGGATCCACTTTTTAAACTGCATACACTTCTCACGTTTTTAAAAGATGTGCATAGCTTTCACCCGATATTTCGTGGTCATTCGTAGCACAACCTCTGTACCATGGTCGTGGCTGCGGTGACTACATCTGCTCCATGATAATAATATCATAACCATTTGCAATCCACTTTCACAGCACATATTTCACACCACTGCCATGCTTTTATAACTTCCATGTTTTAACCTACATTAGTGTTAGGAATTTTAGGGCCCCCTTAAAGTCACGCATCATATCATTGTTCATATCTCTAGACAATTGAAATGGCACTCTTTGGCCATCAACTGGCCCTTGCGCCATTAAAAAGCACTCATCATCATCAACCTTGTCGGTTGAGCGCCTGGGCCCGCACGAACCTCTCACAGTCTCCTTTCAAACCGCAGCACGCGCCGAAAGTGAGCGCAGCCGCGATGCGAACCATGGTGTCTTCATTTCTTACGAAGTGCACTCCATGACCACCGCTGTCGAAAGAGAGAGAGCCGCGCCCATAAAGGTCTCCTTTCAGAACGCCGCACGCGCCAAAAGCAAGCGCAGCCACGCCGTGGCATCTTCATTCATAACGAGGGGCACTCCATGACCACCGCTTTCGAGAGAGAGAAAGAGCCTTGCCCTTAGCGGTCTCCTTCTAGCCGGAACAAGCGTCAAGAGTGAGCGCAGCGCGCTGCTGCAGGCATGTCTTCACTCATAACGATGTGCACTCCAGGACCACCGCTGTTGAAAGAGAGAGAGGGAGCCGCGCCCATAGAGGTCTCCTTTCAAAGCATAGTACGCGCCAAGAGCGAGTGCAGCGACGTCGCGAGCCGTCTAGCTTTTCATTCATTACGATGTGCACTCCATGACCGCCGCTGTCGAAAGAGAGAGAGCCGCGCCTCTAGTGGTCTCCTGTAATCTGCAGGACGCGCAAAGAACGAGCGCAGCCGAGTTGCGAGCCGTCATGTCTTTATTCGCAACAAAGTGCCCTCCATGACCACGGCTGTCGAAAGAGAGAGAAAGAGAGAGAGCCGGGTTCTCAGCGGCCTCCTTTCAGACCGCAGCACGTGCCAAGAGCGAGCGCAGCCGCGCTACGAGCCGTCCTGTCTTCATGCATACCGAAGTGCTCTCCATGACCGCCGCTGTCGAAAAGAGAGAGAGAGCCGCGCCCATAGCGGTCTGTTTTGAAACCGCTGCACGCGCCAAGAGCGAGCACAGCCGCACTGCTAGCCGTCGCGTCTTCATTCACAACGAAGCGTACTCCATGACCACCGCTGTCGAAAGAGAGAGAAAGGGAGCCGCGCCCCTAGTAGTCTTCTTTCAAACCGCAACACACGGTAAGAGCAAGCGCAACCACGCTGCGAGCAGTCCTGTCTTCGATCATAGCGATAGGCACTCCATGACCACCGCTGTCGAAAGAGAGAGAGAGAGATAGCCGCGCCCGTAGCTGTCTCCTTTCCAACCGCAACACACGGCAAGAGCAAGCGCAACCACGCTGCGAGCAGTCCTGTCTTCATTCATAGCGATGTGCACTCCATGACCACCGCTGTCGAAAGAGAGAGAGAGAGAGATAGCCGCGCCCGTAGCTGTCTCCTTTCAAACCGCAACACACGGCAAGAGCAAGCGCAACCACGCTGCGAGCAGTCCTGTCTTCATTCATAGCGATATGCACTCCATGACCACCGCTGTCGAAGGAGAGAGAGAGAGATAGCCACGCCCCTAGTAGTCTTCTTTCAAACCGCAACACACGGCAAGAGCAAGGGCAACCACGCTGCGAGCAGTCCTGTCTTCATTCATAGCAATATGCACTCCATGACCACCGCTGTCGAAAGAGAGAGAGAGAGAGAGATAGCCGCGCCCGTAGCTGTCTCCTTTCAAACCGCAACACACGGCAAGAGCAAGCGCAACCACGCTGCGAGCAGTCCTGTCTTCATTCATAGCGATATGCACTCCATGACCACCACTGTCGAAAGAGAGAGAGATATAGCCGCGCCCGTAGCTGTCTCCTTTAAAACCGCAACACACGGCAAGAGCAAGGGCAACCACGCTGCGAGCAGTCTTGTCTTCATTCATAGCGATGTGCACTCCATGACCACCGCTGCCGAAAGAGAGCTAGAGAGCTGCGCCCATAGGGGTTTCCTTTCGAACCGCAGCACTCGCCAAGAGCGAGCACAGCCGCACTGCTAGCCATCGCGTCTTCATTCACAACGGAGCGCACTCCATGACCACCGCTGTCGAAAGAGAGAGAAAGGGAGCCGCGCCCCTAGTAGTCTTCTTTCAAACCGCAACACACGGCAAGAGCAAGGGCAACCACGCTGCGAGCAGTCCTGTCTTCATTCATAGCAATATGCACTCCATGACCACCGCTGTCGAAAGAGAGAGAGAGAGATAGCCGCGCCCGTAGCTGTCTCCTTTCAAACCGCAACACACGGCAAGAGCAAGCGCAACCACGCTGCGAGCAGTCCTGTCTTCATTCATAGCGATATGCACTCCATGACCACCGCTGTCGAAAGAGAGAGAGATATATATATAGCCGCGCCCGTAGCTGTCTCCTTTCAAACCGCAACACACGGCAAGAGCAAGCGTAACCACGCTGCGAGCAGTCCTGTCTTCATTCATAGCAATATGCACTCCATGACCACCGCTGTCGAAAGAGAGACAGATAGCCGCGCCCGTAGCTGTCTCCTTTCAAACCGCAACACACGGCAAGAGCAAGGGCAACCACGCTGCGAGCAGTCCTGTCTTCATTCATAGCAATATGCACTCCATGACCACCGCTGTCGAAAGAGAGAGAGAGAGATAGCCGCGCCCGTAGCTGTCTCCTTTCAAACCGCAACACACGGCAAGAGCAAGCGCAACCACGCTGCGAGCAGTCCTGTCTTCATTCATAGCGATATGCACTCCATGACCACCGCTGTCGAAAGAGAGAGAGATATATATATATAGCCGCGCCCGTAGCTGTCTCCTTTCAAACCGCAACACACGGCAAGAGCAAGCGCAATCACGCTGCGAGCAGTCCTGTCTTCATTCATAGCGATATGCACTCCATGACCACCACTGTCGAAAGAGAGAGAGATATATATATAGCCGCGCCCGTAGCTGTCTCCTTTCAAACCGCAAAACACGGCAAGAGCAAGGGCAACCACGCTGCGAGCAGTCCTGTCTTCATTCATAGCAATATGCACTCCATGACCACCGCTGACGAAAGAGAGAGAGAGAGATAGCCGCGCCCGTAGCTGTCTCCTTTCAAACCGCAACACACGGCAAGAGCAAGCGCAACCACGCTGCGAGCAGTCCTGTCTTCATTCATAGCGATATGCACTCCATGACCACCGCTGTCGAAAGAGAGAGAGAGAGATAGCCGCGCCCCTAGTAGTCTTCTTTCAAACCGCAACACACGGCAAGAGCAAGTGCAACCACGCTGCGAGCAGTCCTGTCTTCATTTATAGCGATATGCACTCCATGACCACCACTGTCGAAAGAAAGACAGAGAGATAGCCGCGCCCGTAGCTGTCTCCTTTCAAACCGCAACACACGGCAAGAGCAAGGGCAACCACGCTGCGAGCAGTCCTGTCTTCATTCATAGCTATATGCACTCCATGACCACCGCTGTCGAAAGAGAGAGAGAGAGATAGCCGCGCCCCTAGTAGTCTTCTTTCAAACCGCAACACACGGCAAGAGCAAGCGCAACCACGCTGCGAGCAGTCCTGTCTTCATTCATAGCGATATGCACTCCATGACCACCACTGTCGAAAGAGAGAGAGAGAGATAGCCACGCCCGTAGCTGTCTCCTTTCAAACCGCAACACACGGCAAGAGCAAGGGCAACCACGCTGCGAGCAGTCCTGTCTTCATTCATAGCGATATGCACTCCATGACCACCGCTGTCGAAAGAAAGACAGAGAGATAGCCGCGCCTGTAGCTGTCTCCTTTCAAACCGCAACACACGGCAAGAGCAAGCGCAACCACGCTGCGAGCAGTCCTGTCTTCATTCATAGCGATATGCACTCCATGACCACCGCTGTCGAAGGAGAGAGAGAGAGATAGCCACGCCCCTAGTAGTCTTCTTTCAAACCGCAACACACGGCAAGAGCAAGGGCAACCACGCTGCGAGCAGTCCTGTCTTCATTCATAGCAATATGCACTCCATGACCACCGCTGTCGAAAGAGAGAGAGAGAGAGAGATAGCCGCGCCCGTAGCTGTCTCCTTTCAAACCGCAACACACGGCAAGAGCAAGCGCAACCACGCTGCGAGCAGTCCTGTCTTCATTCATAGCGATATGCACTCCATGACCACCACTGTCGAAAGAGAGAGAGATATAGCCGCGCCCGTAGCTGTCTCCTTTCAAACCGCAACACACGGCAAGAGCAAGGGCAACCACGCTGCGAGCAGTCTTGTCTTCATTCATAGCGATGTGCACTCCATGACCACCGCTGCCGAAAGAGAGCTAGAGAGCTGCGCCCATAGGGGTTTCCTTTCGAACCGCAGCACTCGCCAAGAGCGAGCACAGCCGCACTGCTAGCCATCGCGTCTTCATTCACAACGGAGCGCACTCCATAACCACCGCTGTCGAAAGAGAGAGAAAGGGAGCCGCGCCCCTAGTAGTCTTCTTTCAAACCGCAACACACGGCAAGAGCAAGGGCAACCACGCTGCGAGCAGTCCTGTCTTCATTCATAGCAATATGCACTCCATGACCACCGCTGTCGAAAGAGAGAGAGAGAGATAGCCGCGCCCGTAGCTGTCTCCTTTCAAACCGCAACACACGGCAAGAGCAAGCGCAACCACGCTGCGAGCAGTCCTGTCTTCATTCATAGCGATATGCACTCCATGACCACCGCTGTCGAAAGAGAGAGAGATATATATATAGCCGCGCCCGTAGCTGTCTCCTTTCAAACCGCAACACACGGCAAGAGCAAGCGTAACCACGCTGCGAGCAGTCCTGTCTTCATTCATAGCAATATGCACTCCATGACCACCGCTGTAAAAAGAGAGACAGATAGCCGCGCCCGTAGCTGTCTCCTTTCAAACCGCAACACACGGCAAGAGCAAGGGCAACCACGCTGCGAGCAGTCCTGTCTTCATTCATAGCAATATGCACTCCATGACCACCGCTGTCGAAAGAGAGAGAGAGAGATAGCCGCGCCCGTACCTGTCTCCTTTCAAACCGCAACACACGGCAAGAGCAAGCGCAACCACGCTGCGAGCAGTCCTGTCTTCATTCATAGCGATATGCACTCCATGACCACCGCTGTCGAAAGAGAGAGAGATATATATATAGCCGCGCCCGTAGCTGTCTCCTTTCAAACCGCAACACACGGCAAGAGCAAGCGCAATCACGCTGCGAGCAGTCCTGTCTTCATTCATAGCGATATGCACTCCATGACCACCACTGTCGAAAGAGAGAGAGAGAGATATATAGCCGCGCCCGTAGCTGTCTCCTTTCAAACCGCAAAACACGGCAAGAGCAAGGGCAACCACGCTGCGAGCAGTCCTGTCTTCATTCATAGCAATATGCACTCCATGACCACCGCTGACGAAAGAGAGAGAGAGAGATAGCCGCGCCCGTAGCTGTCTCCTTTCAAACCGCAACACACGGCAAGAGCAAGCGCAACCACGCTGCGAGCAGTCCTGTCTTCATTCATAGCGATATGCACTCCATGACCACCGCTGTCGAAAGAAAGACAGAGAGATAGCCGCGCCCGTAGCTGTCTCCTTTCAAACCGCAACACACGGCAAGAGCAAGCGCAACCACGCTGCGAGCAGTCCTGTCTTCATTCATAGCGATATGCACTCCATGACCACCGCTGTCGAAAGAGAGAGAGATATATATATAGCCGCGCCCGTAGCTGTCTCCTTTCAAACCGCAACACACGGCAAGAGCAAGCGTAACCACGCTGCGAGCAGTCCTGTCTTCATTCATAGCAATATGCACTCCATGACCACCGCTGTCGAAAGAGAGATAGATAGCCGCGCCCGTAGCTGTCTCCTTTCAAACCGCAACACACGGCAAGAGCAAGGGCAACCACGCTGCGAGCAGTCCTGTCTTCATTCATAGCAATATGCACTCCATGACCACCACTGTCGAAAGAGAGAGAGAGAGATAGCCGCGCCCGTAGCTGTCTCCTTTCAAACCGCAACACACGGCAAGAGCAAGCGCAACCACGCTGCGAGCAGTCCTGTCTTCATTCATAGCGATATGCACTCCATGACCACCGCTGTCGAAAGAGAGAGAGATATATATATAGCCGCGCCCGTAGCTGTCTCCTTTCAAACCGCAACACACGGCAAGAGCAAGCGCAATCACGCTGCGAGCAGTCCTGTCTTCATTCATAGCGATATGCACTCCATGACCACCACTGTCGAAAGAGAGAGAGAGATATATATAGCCGCGCCCGTAGCTGTCTCCTTTCAAACCGCAAAACACGGCAAGAGCAAGGGCAACCACGCTGCGAGCAGTCCTGTCTTCATTCATAGCAATATGCACTCCATGACCACCGCTGACGAAAGAGAGAGAGAGAGATAGCCGCGCCCGTAGCTGTCTCCTTTCAAACCGCAACACACGGCAAGAGCAAGCGCAACCACGCTGCGAGCAGTCCTGTCTTCATTTATAGCGATATGCACTCCATGACCACCGCTGTCGAAAGAGAGAGAGAGAGATAGCCGCGCCCCTAGTAGTCTTCTTTCAAACCGCAACACACGGCAAGAGCAAGTGCAACCACGCTGCGAGCAGTCCTGTCTTCATTTATAGCGATATGCACTCCATGACCACCACTGTCGAAAGAAAGACAGAGAGATAGCCGCGCCCGTAGCTGTCTCCTTTCAAACCGCAACACACGGCAAGAGCAAGGGCAACCACGCTGCGAGCAGTCCTGTCTTCATTCATAGCTATATGCACTCCATGACCACCGCTGTCGAAAGAGAGAGAGAGAGATAGCCGCGCCCCTAGTAGTCTTCTTTCAAACCGCAACACACGGCAAGAGCAAGCGCAACCACGCTGCGAGCAGTCCTGTCTTCATTCATAGCGATATGCACTCCATGACCACCACTGTCGAAAGAGAGAGAGAGAGATAGCCGCGCCCGTAGCTGTCTCCTTTCAAACCGCAACACACGGCAAGAGCAAGGGCAACCACGCTGCGAGCAGTCCTGTCTTCATTCATAGCGATATGCACTCCATGACCACCGCTGTCGAAAGAAAGACAGAGAGATAGCCGCGCCCGTAGCTGTCTCCTTTCAAACCGCAACACACGGCAAGAGCAAGCGCAACCACGCTGCGAGCAGTCCTGTCTTCATTCATAGCGATATGCACTCCATGACCACCGCTGTCGAAAGAGAGAGAGAGAGAGATAGAGAGAGATAGCCGCGCCCGTAGCTGTCTCCTTTCAAACCGCAACACACGGCAAGAGCAAGCGCAACCACGCTGCGAGCAGTCCTGTCTTCATTCATAGCGATATGCACTCCATGACCACCGCTGTCGAAGGAGAGAGAGAGAGATAGCCACGCCCCTAGTAGTCTTCTTTCAAACCGCAACACACGGCAAGAGCAAGGGCAACCACGCTGCGAGCAGTCCTGTCTTCATTCATAGCAATATGCACTCCATGACCACCGCTGTCGAAAGAGAGAGAGAGAGAGATAGCCGCGCCTGTAGCTGTCTCCTTTCAAACCGCAACACACAGCAAGAGCAAGCGCAACCACGCTGCGAGCAGTCCTGTCTTCATTCATAGCGATATGCACTCCATGACCACCACTGTCGAAAGAGAGAGAGATATAGCCGCGCCCGTAGCTGTCTCCTTTCAAACCGCAACACACGGAAAGAGCAAGGGCAACCACGCTGCGAGCAGTCTTGTCTTCATTCATAGCGATGTGCACTCCATGACCACCGCTGCCGAAAGAGAGCTAGAGAGCTGCGCCCATAGGGGTTTCCTTTCGAACCGCAGCACTCGCCAAGAGCGAGCACAGCCGCACTGCTAGCCATCGCGTCTTCATTCACAACGGAGCGCACTCCATGACCACCGCTGTCGAAAGAGAGAGAAAGGGAGCCGCGCCCCTAGTAGTCTTCTTTCAAACCGCAACACACGGCAAGAGCAAGGGCAACCACGCTGCGAGCAGTCCTGTCTTCATTCATAGCAATATGCACTCCATGACCACCGCTGTCGAAAGAGAGAGAGAGAGATAGCCGCGCCCGTAGCTGTCTCCTTTCAAACCGCAACACACGGCAAGAGCAAGCGCAACCACGCTGCGAGCAGTCCTGTCTTCATTCATAGCGATATGCACTCCATGACCACCGCTGTCGAAAGAGAGAGAGATATATATATAGCCGCGCCCGTAGCTGTCTCCTTTCAAACCGCAACACACGGCAAGAGCAAGCGTAACCACGCTGCGAGCAGTCCTGTCTTCATTCATAGCAATATGCACTCCATGACCACCGCTGTCGAAAGAGAGACAGATAGCCGCGCCCCTAGTAGTCTTCTTTCAAACCGCGACACACGGCAAGAGCAAGCGCAACCACGCTGCGAGCAGTCCTGTCTTCATTCATAGCGATGTGCACTCCATGACCACCGCTGTCGAAAGAGAGCTAAAGAGCTGCGCCCATAGCGCTTTCCTTTCGAACCGCTGCACGCGCCAAGAGCGAGCACAGCCGCACTGCTAGCCGTCGCGTCTTCATTCACAATGAAGCGCACTCCATGAACACCGCTGTCGAAAGAGAGAGAAAGGCAGCCGCACCCCTAGTAGTCTTCTTTCAAACCGCGACACACGGCAAGAGCAAGCGCAACCACGCTGCGAGCAGTCCTGTCTTCATTCATAGCGATATGCACTCCATGACCACCGCTGTCGAAAGAGAGAGAGAGAGAGAGATAGCCGCGCCCGTAGCTGTCTCCTTTCAAACCGCAACACACGGCAAGAGCAAGCGCAACCACGCTGCGAGCAGTCCTGTCTTCATTCAGAGCTATATGCACTCCATGACCACCGCTGTCGAAAGAGAGAGAGAGAGATAGCCGCGCCCCTAGTACTCTTCTTTCAAACCGCAACACACGGCAAGAGCAAGCGCAACCACGCTGCGAGCAGTCCTGTCTTCATTCATAGCGATATGCACTCCATGACCACCACTGTCGAAAGAGAGAGAGAGAGATAGCCGCGCCCGTAGCTGTCTCCTTTCAAACCGCAACACACGGCAAGAGCAAGGGCAACCACGCTGCGAGCAGTCCTGTCTTCATTCATAGCGATATGCACTCCATGACCACCGCTGTCGAAAGAAAGACAGAGAGATAGCCGCGCCCGTAGCTGTCTCCTTTCAAACCGCAACACACGGCAAGAGCAAGCGCAACCACGCTGCGAGCAGTCCTGTCTTCATTCATAGTGATATGCACTCCATGACCACCGCTGTCGAAAGAGAGAGAGATGTAGCCGCGCCCGTAGCTGTCTCCTTTCAATCCGCAACACACGGCAAGAGCAAGGGCAACCACGCTGCGAGCAGTCCTGTCTTCATTCATAGCGATGTGCACTCCACGACCACCGCTGTCGAAAGAGAGCTAGAGAGCTGCGCCCATAGCGATTTCCTTACGAACCGCAGCACTCGCCAAGAGCGAGCACAGCCGCACTGCTAGCCGTCGCGTCTTGATTCACAACGGTGCGCACTCCATGACCACCCCTGTCGAACAAGAGAGAAAGGGAGCCGCGCCCCTAGTAGTCTTCTTTCAAACCGCAACACACGGCAAGAGCAAGCGCAACCACGCTGCGAGCAGTCCTGTCTTCATTCATAGCGATGTGCACTCCATGACCACCGCTGTCGAAAGAGAGCTAGAGAGCTGCGCCCATAGCGGTTTCCTTTCGAACCGCAGCACTCGCCAAGAACGAGCACAGCCGCACTGCTAGCCGCCGTCGCGTCTTCATTCACAACGAAGCGTACTCCATGACCACCGCTGTCAAAAGAGAGAGAGATATAGCCGCGCCCGTAGCTGTCTCCTTTCAAACCGCAACACACGGCAAGAGCAAGGGCAACCACGCTGCGAGCAGTCCTGTCTTCATTCATAGCGATATGCACTCCATGACCACCGCTGTCGAAAGAGAGAGAGAGATATATATATATATATATAGCCGCGCCCGTAGCTGTCTCCTTTCAAACCGCAACACACGGCAAGAGCAAGGGCAACCACGCTGCGAGCAGTCCTGTCTTCATTCATAGCGATGTGCACTCCATGACCACCGCTGTCGAAAGAGAGCTAGAGAGCTGCGCCCATAGCGCTTTCCTTTCGAACCGCTGCACGCGCCAAGAGCGAGCACAGGCGCACTGCTAGCCGTCGCGTCTTCATTCACAATGAAGCGCACTCCATGACCACCGCTGTCGAAAGAGAGAGAAAGGCAGCCGCGCCCCTAGTAGTCTTCTTTCAAACCGCGACACACGGCAAGAGCAAGCGCAACCACGCTGCGAGCAGTCCTGTCTTCATTCATAGCGATGTGCACTCCATGACCACCGCTGTCGAAAGAGAGCTAAAGAGCTGCGCCCATAGCGCTTTCCTTTCGAACCGCTGCATGCGCCAAGAGCGAGCACAGCCGCACTGCTAGCCGTCGCGTCTTCATTCACAATGAAGCGCACTCCATGACCACCGCTGTCGAAAGAGAGAGAAAGGCAGCCGCGCCCCTAGTAGTCTTCTTTCAAACCGCGACACACGGCAAGAGCAAGCGCAACCACGCTGCGAGCAGTCCTGTCTTCATTCATAGCGATATGCACTCCATGACCACCAGCTGTCGAAAGAGAGAGAGAGAGAGAGATAGCCGCGCCCGTAGCTGTCTCCTTTCAAACCGCAACACACGGCAAGAGCAAGGGCAACCACGCTGCGAGCAGTCCTGTCTTCATTCATAGCGATATGCACTCCATGACCACCGCTGTCGAAAGAGAGAGAGAGAGATAGCCGCGCCCGTAGCTGTCTCCTTTCAAACCGCAACACACGGCAAGAGCAAGCGCAAACACGCTGCGAGCAGTCCTGTCTTCATTCATAGCGATATGCACTCCATGACCACCGCTGTCGAAAGAGAGAGATATATATATATAGCCGCGCCCTTAGCTGTCTCCTTTCAAACCGCAACACACGGCAAGAGCAAGCGCAACCACGCTGCGAGCAGTCCTGTCTTCATTCATAGCGATATGTACTCCATGACCACCGCTGTCGAAAGAGAGAGAGATATATATATAGCCGCGCCCGTAGCTGTCTCCTTTCAAACCGCAACACACGGCAAGAGCAAGCGCAACCACGCTGCGAGCAGTCCTGTCTTCATTCATAGCGATATGCACTCCATGACCACCCCTGTCGAAAGAGAGAGAGATATAGCAGCGCCCGTAGCTGTCTCCTTTCAAACCGCAACACACGGCAAGAGCAAGGGCAACCACGCTGCGAGCAGTTCTGTCTTCATTCATAGCAATATGCACTCCATGACCACCGCTGTCGAAAGAGAGAGAGAGAGAGATAGCCGCGCCCCTAGTAGTCTTCTTTCAAACCGCAACACACGGCAAGAGCAAGCGCAACCACGCTGCGAGCAGTCCTGTCTTCATTCATAGCGATATGCACTCCATGACCACCACTGTCGAAAGAGAGAGAGAGAGAGAGATAGCCGCGCCCCTAGTAGTCTTCTTTCAAACCGCAACACACGGCAAGAGCAAGGGCAACCACGCTGCGAGCAGTTCTGTCTTCATTCATAGCAATATGCACTCCATGACCACCGCTGTCGAAAGAGAGAGAGAGAGAGAGAGCCGCGCCCGTAGCTGTCTCCTTTCAAACCGCAACACACGGCAAGAGCAAGCGCAACCACGCTGCGAGTAGTCCTGTCTTCATTCATAGCAATATGCACTCCATGACCACCGCTGTCGAAAGAGAGAGAGAGAGCTAGCCGCGCCCGTAGCTGTCTCCTTTCAAACCGCAACACACGGCAAGAGCAAGGGCAACCACGCTGCGAGCAGTCCTGTCTTCTTTCATAGCAATATGCACTCCATGACCACCGCTGACGAAAGAGAGAGAGAGATATAGCCGCGCCCGTAGCTGTCTCTTTTCAAACCGCAACACACGGCAAGAGCAAGCGCAACCACGCTGCGAGCAGTCCTGTCTTCATTCATAGCGATATGCACTCCATGACCACCGCTGTCGAAAGAGAGAGAGAGATAGAGATAGCCACGCCCGTAGCTGTCTCCTTTCAAACCGCAACACACGGCAAGAGCAAGCGCAACCACGCTGCGAGCAGTCCTGTCTTCATTCATAGCGATATGCACTCCATGACCACCGCTGTCGAAAGAGAGAGAGAAAGATAGCCGCGCCCGTAGCTGTCTCCTTTCAAACCGCAACACACGGCAAGAGCAAGGGCAACCACGCTGCGAGCAGTCCTGTCTTCATTCATAGCAATATGCACTCCATGACCACCGCTGTCGAAAGAGAGAGAGAGAGATAGCCGCGCCCCTAGTAGTCTTCTTTCAAACCGCAACACACGGCAAGAGCAAGCGCAACCACGCTGCGAGCAGTCCTGTCTTCATTCATAGCGATATGCACTCCATGACCAACACTGTCGAAAGAGAGAGAGAGAGAGATAGCCGCGCCCCTAGTAGTCTTCTTTCAAACCGCAGCACACGGCAAGAGCAAGGGCAACCACGCTGCGAGCAGTCCTGTCTTCATTCATAGCAATATGCACTCCATGACCACCGCTGTCGAAAGAGAGCAAGAGAGATAGCCGCGCCCGTAGCTGTCTCCTTTCAAACCGCAACACACGGCAAGAGCAAGCGCAACCACACTGCGAGCAGTCCTGTCTTCATTCATAGCGATATGCACTCCATGACCACCGCTGTCGAAAGAGAGAGAGATATAGCCGCGCCCGTAGCTGTCTCCTTTCAAACCGCAACACACGGCAAGAGCAAGGGCAACCACGCTGCGAGCAGTCCTGTCTTCATTCATAGCGATGTGCACTCCATGACCACCGCTGTCGAAAGAGAGCTAGAGAGCTGCGCCCATAGCGGTTTCCTTTCGAACCGCAGCACTCGCCTTGAGCGAGCACAGCCGCACTGCTAGCCGCCGTCGCGTCTTCATTCACAACGAAGCGTACTCCATGACCACCGCTGTCGAAAGAGAGAGAGATATAGCCGCACCCGTAGCTGTCTCCTTTCAAACCGCAACACACGGCAAAGAACAAGGGCAACCACGCTGCGAGCAGTCCTGTCTTCATTCATAGCGATATGCACTCCATGACCACCGCTGTCGAAAGAGAGAGAGAGAGATATAGCCGCGCCCGTAGCTGTCTCCTTTCAAACCGCAACACACGGCAAGAGCAAGGGCAACCACGCTGCGAGCAGTCCTGTCTTCATTCATAGCGATGTGCACTCCATGACCACCGCTGTCGAAAGAGAGCTAGAGAGCTGCGCCCATAGCGGTTTCCTTTCGAACCGCTGCACGCGCCAAGAGCGAGCACAGCCGCACTGCTAGCCGTCGCGTCTTCATTCACAACGAAGCGCACTCCATGACCACCACTGTCGAAAGAGAGAGAAAGGGAGCCGCGCCCCTAGTAGTCTTCTTTCAAACCACAACACACGGCAAGAGCAAGCACAACCACGCTGCGAGCAGTCCTGTCTTCATTCATAGCGATGTGCACTCCATGACCATCGCTGTCGAAAGAGAGCTAGAGAGCTTCGCCCATAGCGGTTTCCTTTCGAACCGCTGCACGCGCCAAGAGCGAGCACAGCCGCACTGCTAGCCGTCGCGTCTTCATTCACAACAAAGCGCACTCCATGACCACCGCTGTCGAAAGAGAGAGAAAGGGAGCCGCGCCCCTAGTAGTCTTCTTTCAAACCACAACACACGGCAAGAGCAAGCGCAACCACGCTGCGAGCAGTCCTGTCTTCATTCATAGCGATGTGCACTCCATGACCATCGCTGTCGAAAGAGAGCTAGAGAGCTGCGCCCATAGCGGTTTCCTTTCGAACCGCTGCACGCGCCAAGAGCGAGCACAGCCGCACTGCTAGCCGTCGCGTCTTCATTCACAACGAAGCGCACTCCATGACCACCGCTGTCGAAAGAGAGAGAAAGGGAGCCGCGCCCCTAGTAGTCTTCTTTCAAACCGCAACACACGGCAAGAGCAAGCGCAACCACGCTGCGAGCAGTCCTGTCTTCATTCATAGCGATATGCACTCCATGACCACCGCTGTCGAAAGAGAGGAGAGAGAGAGAGAGACAGCCGCGCCCGTAGCTGTCTCCTTTCAAACCGCAACACACGGCAAGAGCAAGCGCAACCACGCTGCGAGCAGTTCTGTCTTCATTCATAGCAATATGCACTCCATGACCACCGCTGTCGAAAGAGAGAGAGAGAGATAGCAGCGCCCGTAGCTGTCTCCTTTCAAACCGCAACACACGGCAAGAGCAAGGGAAACCACGCTGCGAGCAGTCCTGTCTTCATTCATAGGAATATGCACTCCATGACCACCGCTGACGAAAGAGAGAGAGAGAGAGATAGCCGCGCCCGTAGCTGTCTCCTTTCAAACCGCAACACACGGCAAGAGCAAGCGCAACCACGCTGCGAGCAGTCCTGTCTTCATTCATAGCGATATGCACTTCATGACCGCCGCTGTCAAAAGAGAGCTAGAGAGCTGCGCCCATAGCGGTTTCCTTTCGAACCGCAGCACTCGCCAAGAGCGAGTGTAGCCGCGCTGCGAGCCGTCGTACCTTCATTGGTAACGAAGTGCACTCCATACCTGCCGTTGTCGAAAGAGAGAGAAAGAATCTTGACCGTAGCGGTCACCTTTCAAACTACAGCACGCGCCAATAACGATGGATGGATGGATGGATGGATGCTATGAGCGTCCCCTTTATAACGGGGTGGTGACAAGTATGCCACCAGGCTCGACAAAAAAAAACTTTTTTCTTTTTTTTGATGTTGGCCTAATGCCTCTACTTCGATAAATTCTATCTTAATGGAAAAAAAGGTAAATTTTCAGCTTAAGTTCTCTGCCATTTACGGCACACTGTCCATATTTTATTTTTCCAATATTTATTTTTGTCCTTTCTCTCTAATTTTCTGCCACCAATACTCTAACCGTCTCTTACTTATTTCAATCGCGGGTGTGTTCAGCTTTCCATTGTTGTCCCTAAAACCCAAGGCTTCCTGTAGGCTCGTGCCCAAACGTACACCTGGGTGGATATCTCCACATTCAATCAGAACATGCTCCGCCGTTTCCTTATCTTTCCCGCAGCATGTGCATTGTTCTTCTTCTTTACTGAATCTTGCTTTATAACTACGCGTTCTAAGGCAACCCGAACCGCTTCAAACAGTAAAGCGCTTCCCCTTGAATTATCGTAAAATGCCTCCCTCCTTATTTCATTTTTGCCCTTTCGGTAGTTACTCAAAGCCGGTTTTTTTCTCCATAGCTGCCATCCAGTAAATCCTCTCCGCCTCCCTGACTTTTCCCTTAACGCTCTTTGTTGACATATGGCTTACAATACCAGCCGTATATTTACCAGTGAGTCTTCTAGTTCTTTTTCTCCACTGTGTGTCCACGCTCTTCCTATACAAATAACGGAACACCTTCTCTGCCCATCTACTCTCCTTCATATTTCTTAGCCTTTCTTCGAACCTTATTTTGCTCTGCGCTTCCCTCGCCTCAAAACCTGCCCACCTCATATCGCCCTTTACAGCCTCGTTTGTCGTCTTCCCGTGAGCACCCAATGCGAGGCGTCCCACAGTCCTTTGATTTACATCCATTCCCGATTGCACCTCTGCCCTCATGCACACCACTGAGTTCCGAAAAGTAAGCCCTGGAACCATTACACCCTTCCACAGACCTCGAAGCACCTCATACCTATTGTATCCCCACAACGCTCTGTGCTTCATTATTGCCGCATTCCTCTTTCCTTTTGCTGCCGAGATACCTCCATGTATCTATCACTCTCATTTACCCATACTCCAAGGTACTTGTATTCGCTTACCCTCGGTATTTCTTTGCCTTGTATGGACACCGTCTGATCACAGGGATCATTGAATACCATCAATCCACACTTCGTTACACTGAATCCTATTCCAAGAGCTTCACCTTCCCTTCCGCATATATTCGCCAGCTGCTGTATATCATCTCGACTGTCCGCAAATAAGACGATATCGTCCGCATAAAATAAACCTGGAAGCTTCTGCTCAATCATCATGCCGCCCTGTTTGTGTGACAGATTAAAACCAATGTTGCTACCTTCTAGCGCTTTTTCCATACTCACCATGTACAGCATGAATAACAGCGGGGACAAAGGACATCCCTGTCTCAGACCCTTGCTAACCTCAACGTTCTCTTTGCTACGCATTCCTTCCCACTCTATGCAAACTGTATTTTCTCGGTATATCTCCCTCAAAAGCTGTATACAGTCGTCGCCCATGCCCATTCCTTTCAATATATCCCACAAAATTTCCTGGTTAACGTTGTCGTATCCCCAGTGATGTCTAGAAAAGCCACGTACAAGGGCCTATTCTCTATTTTAGATATTTCTATACACTGAGTGAGAACAAAACAGGTTATCGTCTAACCGCCTGTCGACTCGAAATCCGTTCTGAAGTTCTCCCAAAATATCGTTATGTTCGGCCCATGTTTCTATTTTCATTTTTACTGCTTGCATCGCCAACCTGTATAGTACCGATTGTAATGGTTAGTGGTCTATACGAGCGAATCTTGTCTTTTCTCCCTTGCCTTTATAGATTAGTTCATTCTACTTTGTCGCCAACTGTCCGGTATTTGTCCGTCCTTTAAGCTTTTTTCTACTGCTTTTTAACAATGCTTCTTTAGTGTTATGTCCTAGTTCGTTAATGAGGCTAACGGGAATCCCATCTAAACCCGCGGCAGTGCGCTTTGGAATTTTCCTTCGGCCTTTTTCCAGTTGAAATTATCAAGTACTAGCTCTTCCTCTGTTGCTTTCTCCGCCACACTTTTACTCACCGGGGAGATCCCCTGGCCGCTCTTTTGAAACGAATCGGCTGTTACCTTTTGGATGTAACCTAGCGCTTCGTACCTTTCCAATTGATTTCCTCCTTCATCTAGAATATGTTGTTGCGTTGTGACAGACTTCCTACCTAGCGCCTTTATGTGGCTCCAAAAATCCTAGGCGCGGCCCCCTTTTTTTCGTGTATCTCTGTCATCCAGCGTTCACTTTCACCTTAATTTTTGCCTCTACCAATTTCTGTACAAGGGATTTTTTCTCTAAATATATTTCCCATATTTTTTTGACTTCGTCCTGCGGCCGCTTCTCCTTTTTTGCCTTTCTATGCTCCCGTGATGCTTCGCGTCGCTTCTCGATCGCCTCCCGGATTCCCTTGTTCCACCAACTTTTTGGCTTCCTTTTTCCTTTCCAGCAAACAGTTTTCTTTCTCTTTCCCTATCTCCTTCGTCATTAGATGTAAAGCTCACTATACTCCAGTCCTTGCCTGGTATTTCGCCTACTTCTTCCTCGACTCTTGCGGCTATATTTATTATTTGTTTGTCATTTAAATACGAGCTGCCAGACTTTGATTCAATGCTCATATTTTCAGTTTCGTATCCACATTTGTAAAGTTATTCGTTGTATGATCACTACCCAAGCTGTTAATGCCTTCCTCGTCTATCCTCATTTCTGTCAGTTTGTGGTAAATTCCCTTAAGTCATGAGACAATAATCAATACTTGATTGCCTGTTTCAGACTTCCCATGTGATCTGGCCGTCACATTTAGGCCCCGTGTTAACTATCTCCAGACTATGTTGCTCGCAAAGATCTAGTAATAACTTCCCATTGGTGTCTGAATATCCGTCAAGGTCATGTATGTGGGCATTCATGTCCCCTAGAAGGATGATTTCGGCCCCATTACCAATTCCTAATATCCGCACTCATGCAATCCACTATCTCCTGATTCTTTTCTCTGCAGTTATTCCCCGTCCACAAGTAGGCTACCCCTAGCCACGTTTCCTTCCCACCTACTGTGCCCAGAACCCAGAGGTGCTCTGAACACGTCTGTTTCACTCTAACCCATTTGGCTCCGCGATGAATAGCATTCCTACACCCCCACCTTTCCTTTCCGATATGGTCCTGTTACACCCTTCCCAACATAATTTTCAATATGTGGTGGCTCTTCCAAGTCTCTAAGGTGTGTTTCTGTCACCGCATACACGCCTATCTGTTCTTTGTTTAACTGCTCCT
>WOVY01005313.1:0-119440 GCA_013436015.1 Rhipicephalus annulatus
TGTGAATTCATAAGCTTAAATGTAAGCATTTTGGCAGAAATCTGTCGGGCTCGGTAGAAGATTTAAGAAGTTGGGAAGTTCGTAGAGGGCCGGGGGTGTGAGGAACGACTTGGTACTTCCTCAGGATCTGTCTGTGTTTGTCACAAAACATATCCGTGTCTTGTTTTGCCAAAACTGTGTTTCTCCATTTCCAACACGTTTCCGAAGCCGTGAACGTATACAGAGGAGATTGTTCCTAGATAGCGGTTCAAGTTTGTTGGCGTGTTGTAAATGTGTCAGGACTCGCGCAAGGACCTCCTTCCGAAATTCCTCTCTGTTTCTATAACAAAAAGCTGTAGAAATCGATCATATGGTCGGGCTGCTCAAGGGCTCTGCAAAAGCGCAGCGTTGCACTTCTGCCTTCCTGACGTCGTTCTTAAGTTGGCGTAATCTTAACGAGTGGTAGCGGAACTTATTGCTGCCCGGCAAGGCGCAACGTTAGCGCTCAGCGGCTGACTCCCTCGTCAGGAACGCCAGTCCAAGCCTTTCGGCCACTCCACGGGCTTTCTGAATGCAAACATTCGCTTTTGCCCACGTAGCTGGCTGGACACTCTGAACACGGCAACTTGCAGGCTACTCGCTGGTGTTGCTTCTTCCTTCGGCCGTGGTAGCAAGCGGGTGAGCGTCGAAGCAGGCTTGCGAACCACCTCGACCCCTGATTTTCCGAGAATCGCGGAGAGCTCTTCACCGGCGCCCGGCACATATGGGATGACAATGCGCTTGGCTGGCTTCAACTATTTTTCTGCCAGTGGGGTGACCAGCGAGGGAAGGTTGTCGCGTAGTGTGTCTTTCACGGGTCCCTCTACATGGTACAGTAATCGTTTTCTACCCATGGTGACGCCTGCTTAAATAACAAAAACGCAGGCAAACAACGGAAAGAAAACAAGAGCTATCTAAATGCACAACGCTGGGTAATATTTTTGTAAGTTGTACCTCTCGAGGGGGCGTCACAAAAGTGTAAAGAGTGAACTTTTTCGTTGATAAATGTAAAACCAGGTTGCCGAGATGTATTAATAAAGGCAAGCTAACTGAAAAAAAAATGTTTGGAGTGATTTATGTTGTTGTATACCATAATTGAAAAAACAAATGCCGTAGGTAAATATTGTGTTACTGTGTTGCTTTCCGGCACTAGAACTCAGCTGTTCCTCCAGTAGTTCGTCACGTACACCTCACCACCAAGAATGTGGCCCTACCATCTGTGATCAATATTTTAATATGAGCATTTAGTGTGTTCGCCTACCTGTACGGTGAACAGTTTAAAAAAAAAGGCAGGCTTATCAACAGAATGCTATTCTAGTTCCATGATGCATTTTATTGTCGCTTCCCTTTGTAACATTTACAAACTAGACCACTTCGGGCGCTTTAGCACTGTGCGAAGAAATGCGAATTGTATAGCATTAATATATAAACGATCGGTAATGCTGAGCTTAAGAAAAAAAAAGCAGATTTTACTGGCACACATGAGAAGACTGTGGAAGCAACGATGCTTGTGGCCTACCCCAATTCCTTTCATTTACTTTACCTCTTCCTCAGTTTTCTTTCTCCCTTCTTGCTACTACATCAGTCTATCGGCTCGTATATATATATATATATATCAATGCTTTGTTTCCGCTTAGCTGACACATGTGTTCCAAGTTCGGAGAGGCCGTCAGGCTAGGCTGGAAATGAAGTTTAAACACTCTGCCGTTGAAAATAAAATGCTACATGTATCAAGCATGTCATTCACCTAAATTTTCATCCTACGCTCTTGTCTAAACTGTGGCAGGATCGAAAGCTGTAACACTGTATACGATGGCACCAACGTGAAAATCCGTTTTCTTTCTTCCTGGAAGGAAAATCAAAGCATATTTCTGCTAGTATTGACCTCACGTTAAAAACTACTGGAATATTATCAATAAATACCTGTTTTATAGACTAATAAAAATGTTCTGCATCACTTTTTTTTCTTGGCTACAGCATGATTAGTGTTCCTACCGTTGCCATGTTTACAATAGATCAGCGAGACCATTGATGAAAAGGTGGATTATCATCAATATTTCCCAATCTAATATAGGCAATAATTATGGTGCATTCACTCTTCTATCGCAAAATCAAGCTCTGAATTCCGACAACATCCGGGGGCGAGAGGAAGCACTACGTACTTGAGATGTACACCTAAATAAACATAATGGGTTTAAAATTGCTTATAAGTTAAGCATGCTAGCCCTTACATCGTACGCCAAGGACTCCATTCGATAGCTCTTGTATTGGTGCACAGGCCTTCAACACATTTATTAATAATGCGGAGATCGTTGCACATTCGACTATCTGTTGCATAAAGCAGTTGTAATGTGCGCAATAACGCTATGAAATTTCCTTTCACATGTCGCAATGAAATCTCGCCAGATGAAGTGTTACATAAATAATTTATCTATTACTATTTGTAATATATCAAGGCGATTGAAATGAGCCAAAACCATAAAGACACAATAGTTCTAAGTGTAGCAAATCCTTTGTTAAACGCACGATGCTGCATAATCTGAAGTTGCAAATCTCGTTAAATTAAATGTTGTCAGGTAGTAGTGGAAAAACAATCAGGCAACACGCTGTCCCTTGAAGCAGGCATTGTTTGAAGTACAGTTTACGTAACTATGCTGAGTACCTTATAAAATCAGACACATGCAATGAGATACCAGCAAATGAGATGTTAACACTATATTACAAAAGTTCTACAAAAGCCGCTCCTTCAGCTTACACTGTGCTGTCGGTCCCGAGCATCTGGTGCTATTTTCTCAATGGAACTATACTTGGCTCCTTACGCACATTGACGCAAAGAATAAGCGCTACGAAGAAAATAAGAAAGCGAAAGAGCTTCCGCAAAGGATAACCGAACAGTACAATCTCGGAGCGTTTACTATGTTGTTAACAAGCACATTCCTTTCCGGCCCCTTGACTAATGTATTGAACACATTATTTATTATTACTATTTATTTACAGTTACTGCAATCACCATTGGTGATTTAAGCAGGGTGGTACATATACTTAGTCGCTGACAAAAACATGACGGTAAAAGTGATGAATAAAAGTAAGCAAACTACAGTCAGAACTAAAACCACTTTGGTAGCTTCTGTAAGAGTCGAGCAAGATGTTTTTAGGTGTAGTTCACCCTTCAGCTTTACCTATTTATCGGGCACTAGAAGTAATTGCGTATCTACACGAAACTGCGTGCGCATGATGCGTTCAAGTATACAAAAGTATTTCAGGACATATCTTTGCACCATTGAAATCATTTAAATTGTATGAGTTCTGTCATGTTTTTTTGATACATTGTTACAAAATTGTAGTCTTTCTAATAAAAACTTTGCTGGCAATGCGAAAATTACCTATGTCCAGTACACTCACACCAAGATGCAATTGGTGCACATCGTGCTCCAATTTAGAAGGAAAAAAAGAAAGCAAGAGGTGGCTTGACGTGACACTCTTCAAGCCCAGTCATAAAAATAAAACTGGGGCATGCTGGGAATATATCAACAGCATGAAGCATGAAGAGGATCAGCGAAGAGGATCATTTTTTTCTCGGGACAAAACAAACCCCCGCTTGTGTTTTATAAGACTAATAACCTAACAGGGCCAAAAGCAGCGCTCTATCTAAGAGAATAGCAGAATATGTGTACCTATTGTTCAACAAATTAATCCCAGTGTCCAATATACTGGACATGCTTCTCCTGTGAAAATCGTTCTACTAACATCTTTTCTAATTTTTTGCGTGCTTTTCAATAGCCTAGTAGCTAAAAAACAAGATTAAAAACTTTGTTCTGCCCTACAGAAAGTTTGGGTCGGAAAGTAATATGGCTTAGCCACAAATTAAGTATTGAACCTGATATTATGATTACAATAGATTACCTACAACGAGACAAAAACTAAAGAATGTAATGCATTTGGTCCTAGCTTCTTCGTATATAAATTATCTATGACTATATCAAAACTGTGAGGACTCGAATTCAACCAAGGCAAGAAAAAGAAAGAAGTCCTCAGTCTGAAAAACTGTTCATGGCCGGTCCGGAACCTGTTCGCGTATTCTACACAGGCCAGCTCTTAAACGGCGTGAGTAAGAATGCACCGACAGCGGGTCGCTATTCTTTGGTTCCCGCAGTGAGGGGCGGGCGAGAACAAGTTGAAGAGCGAGGCCACTTCCGTAGGGAACTCGTCAGCGCCGTGGTGGGAGGAGAAAAGAGAGAACGAGGGGGAGGGTTCAACTTCATGCGGCACGTGGTGGACGTTTAACGAACTAGCCCCTCATGGGCCGCAATCCTGGCCTCGAAGGACTAAGGGGAACATTGGGTCTGCTTGATTGTGAAGGGACTCGAGAAGTGAGATAACTCAAGCCAAAAAATTTATTTGAGATAAAACTGAGCGTTTCACAGCCGGACCAGTTTCTTCAAGGGTAGGCCCTAGGTATGCGCGAGACTTGCTATATGACTCATCTCAAGCTGTGGTAGCTGAGGGAAGGCAATGTCACCGAGAAGCAGTTCCAAAATATATTTTGGTTGATGTTTTTTGATTCCTCGAAAATAAGGGCTGCACAATTGTGATCGAGCCAAACCAAGAATTGCGGGCACGAAGTCATGAGACAGAAAATGAATAACGTTGATTGTTTGAAAAATTGCCTTTAATAAAAGGAAGAGTTATGGAGTGCTACGTAGCTTAACTCGCAGTAGGAATTATATATATACATATAGATAGTTCAAAATGGACAATGTTGCACACACAGATATTGGTTATATTTCTTTGCAGCACAGTTGAAGCATCTATGCAGAACTGAAACATCAAGAGAAGCTCATGCGTCCTCACTTTATTGCGCTTTACATAGCTTGTATGCGTCCATGCAGCCATGATATGATATATTTTGAAGCATTTGTTTAACATATAATCTTCTTATTCATTAAAGCTGGCCCATAAGTTGTGTCTTATGTAGCACTACAATTAAAGCATAATCTGCATGGTGGTTTGAAACAATGCTTTTAAAAATCTCAAAACAACCCAGCTCTATACACGACCATCCGAGCATCAATGATAAGCACCATTATATGTCCGTACATATCAGTTGTGCTCTCATACTTAATTATTTTTCTGACCACTCCCTCTGCCCCTACCTCGTTTCTGTCGTGAAGCTGTGGCAAGTTGTGTATAGCTATATTTATAGTGCAGGAGCACATACTATCAATAAAAATTATTTTTAGGCTACATGCAATTAGTTTTCATAGATTTTCATTTCTTTTGTCGGTGCTCAGGAGATCTAAGCTCATGGTCGATATTTTAAAATGACATTTCTCTTTGCAAATGTTAATGAGAACAGTTTCATTAATATTGACAAGTTCTTTCACATTGAATTTAGTTCTCATTATTATTGTTTCTACCAAAAAACAAGTCCTTGAAGTTATGCTTTTTTGCTTGATTTGTTTTCGTGTGACAGCATGCAAGTAAATTGACAGTTATTGTCATTCCTTGTGAATGACACATTTTCCGTTTGACAAACTTTAGCACCTGGTCATCTCCAGAAGTTGTATTCATTCTGGAAAAGGGCGAACAGTGGTGACTGACAACACAGACTAGCCTGCGTTATTCTTTTGTACTATATATGTCACTGTGAATTCATTTAAAACTTTATAGAGCTCGGATTTCCTGCTGAAATTGTGACAACAACTGTACAGTTTCCACATTTTTGCAACAATCCACATGCATTTCCTACACTAGTGCACATTTTCGTAAGCACCTTACAAAATCTGTATATTTCTGTAAGACCTTACATTCTGAATTTTCCTTATGAAAGCTTCTGTACACTCCTTACACTTTCCTTATCCTTCCATATCTTCCATAATGAACTCTCCGTATGCCCCATAAGTTTCCTTATCTTTCCGTATACTCCATAAAAAGCTTTCCGTACACGCCATACAATTTCCTTATCCTTCCGTATACTCCATAAGAAGCTTTCCGTAAATGCCATACAACTTCCGTATATTTCCATAAAACTCCTTATGTTTTCCGTATGTAGCATAAGGAAATGTTACGGAGTCCAAATATTTTCCGTAAGATTTCATACGGAACGTTTCAGTAGGGTGGCCATGCTCTCTTATGCTTATGCTCGCCTATGCCTAAGCTTGCTCAGGCTTTAGCTTGCTTATGATTATGCTTATTATGCTTGTGCTTGTTTATGCTTATTCTTATGCTTGGTTATGCTTATGCTTGCTTATGATTTTGCTAATGCTCGCTTATGCTTACGCTTGCTGATTCTTGCTTACGCTTTGGCTTGCTTACGCTTATGTTTTGTTAAGTCTGCTTATGCTCATGCTTTTGCTTGGTTATGCTTATGCTTGCCTATTCCTATGCATGCTTATGCGTGCCTATACTTGCTTATGCTTATACTTGTTTATGCTTATGCTTGCGTATGCCTAGGCATGTTCATGCTTATGTTTGCTATTGCTTGCTTGTGCTAGTGCTTGCTTATGCTTGCTTAGGCTTACGCTTGCTTATGCTGATGCTTGCTTTCGCTTATGCTTATGTTTGTTTATGCTTATGCTTGCTTGTACTTGCTTATGCTTATGTTTGCCTATGCTTATGCTCACTTATGCTAGCGCTTGCTTATGCTTATGCTTGCGTATGCTTATGCTTGTTTATGCTAATGCGTGCTTATGCCTATGCTTGCTTATGCACATGCTTGGTTAAGCTTAAGCTTGCTTATGCTTTCTTATGCTTGTGCTTGTTTATGCTTATTCTTATGCTTGCTTATGCTTAAGCTTGCTTATTCTTATGATTGCTTATTCTTGCTTATGCCTTTGCTTGCTTATGCTTATGCTTTGTTATGCTTGCTTATGCTTATGCTTATGCTTGCTTATGCTTATGCTTCCTTATGTTCATGCTTGTTTATGCTTGCCTATTCTTGTGCTTGCATATGTTTATGCTTGCTTATGCTTTCTTATGTTTACGCTTGCTTAAGATTGCTTATGCTTATGCTTGCCTATGCTTATGCTTACCTATGCGTGCTTATACTTGCTTATGCTTATACTTGTTCATGCTTACGCTTGCTCATGCCTAGGCAAGTTTCTGCTTATGTTTTCTAATGCTTGCTTGTGCCTGTGCTTGCTTATGCTTGCTTATGCTTATGCTTCCTTATGCTTGCTTATTTTTGCTTATGGTTGTGCTTGCTTACGCTTATGCTTGCTTATGCTTACTCGTGCTTAAGCTTGCTTACTCTTCCTCATGCTTAAGCTTATGCTTGCATAAGCTTATGCTTGCTTAAGCTTATGCTTGCTAGTGCTTGCTTCTGCTTGCTGATGCTTATCCTTACTTATCTTTATGCTTATACTTGTTTTTGCTTGTGCTTGCTTATACTTGCTTATTGTTATGCTTTCTTACGCTTGCTTATTCTTGCTTATGCTTGTGCTTGCTTATGCTTACGCTTATTAATGTTTGTTTCCTAATGCTTGCTTGTGCTTGTGCTTGCTTATGCTTGCTTATGCTTGCTTATTCTTGCTTATGGTTGTTCTTGCTTATGCTTATGCTTGCTTATGCTTATTTGTGCCTTTGCTTGCTTGTTATTCCTCATGCTTAAGCTTATGCTTGCATATGCTTATGCTTGCTTATGCTTGCTTCTGCTTGCTAATACTTATCCTTACTTATCCTTATGCTTATGCTTGTTTATGCTTATGCTTGTTATGCTTATGATTGCTTATGGTTATGCTCGCTTATGCTTATTCTTGCCTATGCCTATGCTTGCCTTACGCTTTAGCTTGCTTATGATTATGCTTACTTATGCTTGTGTTTGTTTATGCTTATTCTTAAGCTTGCTTATGCTTATGCTTGCTTATTCTTGCTTATGCCTTGGCTTGCTTATGCTTATGCTTTGTTATGCTTGCTTATGCTTATGCCTATGCTTGTTTATGCTTATGCTTGCCTATACTTATTCTGCTTATGCCTATACTTGTTTATGCTTATGATTGCTTATGTTCATGCTTGCTTATGCTTGCCTAATATTGCTTATGCTTGTGCTTGCTTATGTTTATGCTTGCTTATGCTTATGCTTGCTTAAGCTTCTTATGCTTATGCTTGCTTATGCTTATGCTTTTTAATGTTTATGCATGCTCATGCTTATGCTTCCCTATGCTTATGCTTACTTATGCGTGCTTATACTTGCTTATGCTTATACTTGTTCATGCTTATGCTTGCTTATGCCTAGGCATGTTTATGCTTATGTTTTCTAATGCTTCCTTGTGCTTGTGCTTGCTTATGCTTGCTTATTCTTGCTTATGGTTGTGCTTGCTTACGCTTATGCTTGCTTATGCTTACTCGTGCTTATGCTTGCTTATTCGTCCTCATGCTTAAGCTGATGCTTGCATATGCTTATGCTTGCTTATGCTTATGCTTGCTTGTGCTTGCTTCTGCTTGCTGATGCTTATCCTTACTTATCTTTATGCTTATACTTGTTTTTGCTTGTGCTTGTGCTTGCTTATGCTTGCTTATTATTATGCTTGCTTACGCTTGCTTATTCTTGCTTATGCTTGTGCTTGCTTATGCTATCTTATGCTTTCTTATGCTTATGCTTGCTTATGATTTCTTATGCTTATGCTTGCTTATGCTTATGCTTTTTAATGTTTATGCATGCTAATGCTTATGCTTGCCTATGCTTATGCTTACTTATGCGCGCTTATACTTGCTTATGCTTATACTTGTTCATGCTTATGCTTGCTTATGCCTAGGCATGTTTATGCTTAGGTTACCTGATGCTTGCTTGTGCTTGTGCTTGCTTATGCTTGCTTGTGCTTATGCTTGCTTATGCTTGCTTATGTTTGTGCTTGTTTATGCTTATGCTTTTATGCTTACTCGTGCTTATGCTAGCTCATTGTTCCTCATGCTTAAGCTTATGCTTGCTTATGCTTATGCTTGCTTATTCTTAGGTTTTTAATGATATGCTTGCTTATGCTTGCATATGCTTCTGCTTGTTTATACCTATGCTTATTTATGCTTATGCTTGCTTATGCTTATGCTTATGCTTGCTTCTACTTGCTTATGCTTATGCTTCCTTATCCTTGCGCTTGCTTATGCTTATGCTTGCTTATGCGTGCCTGTACTTGCTTATGCATATACTTGTTTCTGCTTATGCTTGCTTATGCCTAGACATGTTTATGCTTCTGTTTGCTAATGCCTGCTTGTGCTTGTGCTTGTTTATGCTTATGCTTGTTTATGCTTGCTTATTCTTGCTTAAGCTTGTGCTTGCTTATGCTTATGCTTGCTTATGCTTACTCGTGCCTATGCTTGTTTATTCTTCCTCACGCTTAAGCTTATGCGTGCATATGCTTATGCTTGCTTATGCTTATGCTTGCTTGTGCTTGCTTCTGCTTGCTAATGCTTAACCTTACTTATCGTTATGCTTGTTTATGTTTATGCTTGCTTATGCTTATGATTTCTTATGGTTATGATCGCTTATGCTTATTCTTGCCTATACCTATGCTTGCTTATGATTATGCTTACTTATGCTTGTGTTTGCATATGCTTATTCTTAAGCTTGCTTATGCCTATGCTTGCTTACGCTTATGCTATGGCTTGATTATGTTTATGCTTGCTTATGCTTGCTTATTCTTGCTTATGCCTTGGCTTGCTTATGCTTATGCTTTGTTTTGCTTGCTTATGCTTATGCTTGTTTATGCTTATGCTTGCCTATACTTACTCTGCTTATGCCTATACTTGTTTATGCTTATGCTTGCTTATGCTTGCTTATGCTTGCTTATGTTCATGCTTGCTTATGCTTGCCTATTCTTGCTTATGCTTGTGCTTGCTTATGTTTATGCGCTTATGTTCATGCTTGCTTATGCTTGCCTAATCTTGCTTATGCTTGTGCTTGCTTATGTTTATGCTTGCTTATGCTTGCTTATGCTTATGCTTGCTTATGCTTATGCTTTTTAATGTTTATGCATGCTCATGCTTATGCTTGCCTATGCTTATGCTTACTTATGCGTGCTTATACTTGCTTATGCTTATACTTGTTCATGCTTATGCTTGCTTATGCCTTGGCATGTTTATGCTTATGTTTTCTAATGCTTCCTTGTGCTTGTGCTTGATTATGCTTGCTTATGCTTGCTTATGCTTGCTTATTCTTGCTTATGGTTGTGCTTGCTTACGCTTATGCTTGCTTATGCTTACTCGTGCTTATGCTTGCTTATTCGTCCTCATGTTTAAGCTGATGCTTGCATATGCTTATGCTTGCTTATGCTTGCCTAAGCTTATGCTTGCTTGTGCTTGCTTCTGCTTGCTGATGCTTATCCTTACTTATCTTTATGCTTATACTTGTTTTTGCTTGTGCTTGTGCTTGCTTATTCTTGCTTATTAATATGCTTGCTTACGCTTGCTTATTCTTGCTTATGCTTGTGCTTGCTTTTTCTATCTTACACTTTCTTATACTTATGCTTGCTTATGATTTCTTATGCTTATACTTGCTTATGCTTATGCTTTTTAATGTTTATGCATGCTAATGCTTATGCTTGCCTATGCTTATGCTTACTTATGCGCGCTCATACTTGCTTATGCTTATACTTGTTCATGCTTATGCTTGCTTATGCCTAGGCATGCTTATGCTTAGGTTTCCTAACGCTTGCTTGTGCTTGTGCTTGCTTATGCTTGCTTGTGCTTATGCTTGCTTATGCTTGTGCTTGTTTATGCTTATGCTTTTATGCTTACTCGTGCTTATGATAGCTCATTGTTCCTCATGCTTAAGCTTATGCTTGCATATGCCTATGCTTGCTTATGCTTACGCTTGCTTATTCTTACGCTTTTTAATGATATGCTTGCTTATGCTTGCATATGCTTCTGCTTGTTTATACCTATGCTTAGTTATGCTTATGCTTGCTTATGCTTATTCTTATGCTGATGCTTGCTTCTACTTGCTTATGCTTATGCTTGCTTATGCGTGCTTATACTTGCTTATGCATATATTTGTTTATGCTAATGCTTGCTTATTCCTAGGCATGTTTATGCTTCTGTTTGCTGATGCTTGCTTGTGCTTGTGCTTGCTTATGCTTATGCTTGCTTATGCTTGCTTATTCTTGCTTATGCTTGCTTATGCTTACTCGTGCCTATGCTTGTTTATTCTTCCTCACGCTTAAGCCTATGCGTGCATATGCTTATGCTTGCTTATGCTTATGCTTGCTTGTGCTTGCTTCTGCTTGCTAATGCTTATCCTTACTTATCCTTATGCTTGTTTATGCTTATGCTTGCTTATGCTTATGATTGCTTATGGTTATGATCGCTTTAGCTTATTCTTGCCTATACCTATGCTTGCTTATGATTATGCTTACTTATGCTTGTTTTTGCATATGCTTAATCTTAAGCTTGCTTATGCCTATGCTTGCTTGCGCTTATGCTATGGCTTGATTATGTTTATGCTTGCTAATGCTTGCTTATTCATGCTAATGCTTGGCCTTGCTTATGGTTATGCTTTGTTATGCCTGCTTATGCTCATGCTTATGCTTGCTTATACTTATGCTTGCTTATACTTATTCTGCTTATGGATTTACTTGTTTATGCTTATGCTTGCTTGTGCTTGCTTATACTGATGCTTGCTTATGCTGATGCTTCCTTATGCTTATGTTTGCTTATGCTTATGCTTGCTTATACTTATGCTTGGTTATGCTTACGCTTGCTTAAGCTTATGCTTATGCTTGCTTCTACTTGCTTATGCTTATGCTTGCTTCTACTTGCTTATGCTTATGCTTGCTTATCCTTATGCTTGCTTATGCCTATGCTTGGTAATGCTTATGCTTTCTTATGCTTATGCTTGCTTATGCCTAGCCATGTTTATGCTTATGTTTGCTAATGCTTGCTTGTGCTTGTGCTTGCTTGATCTTGTGCTTGCTTGTGCTTGTGCTCGTTTATGCTTGCTTATGCTTGCTTAGGCTTACGCTTGCCTATGCTGATGCTTGCTTTCGCTCATGCTTATGCCTTGCTCATAATTATGCTCACTTATGCTTGCTTATGCTTATGTTTTTTATGCTCATGCTTACCTAAACTTGCAAATTCTTATGGTTGCTTGTGCCTATGCATATTCTTGCTTATGCATATGCTTACTTATGCTTATGCTTGCTTATGCCTATGCTTGCTAATGCTAATGCTTTCTTATGCGTACTTATACTTGCTTATGCTTGCTTATGCCTACGCATATTTATGTTTGTTTCCTAATGCTTGCTTGTGCTTGCTTATGCTTGCTTATGCTTGCTTATTCTTGCTTATGGTTGTTCTTGCTTATGCTTATGCTTGCTTATGCTTATTTGTGCCTTTGCTTGCTTGTTATTCCTCATGCTTAAGCTTATGCTTGCATATGCTTATGCTTGCTTATGCTTGCTTCTGCTTGCTAATGCTTATTCTTACTTATCCTTATGCTTATGCTTGTTTACGCTTATGCTTGTTATGCTTATGATTGCTTATGTTTATGCTCGCTTATGCTTATTCTTGCCTATGCCTATGCTTGCCTTACGCTTAAGCTTGCTTATGATTATGATAAGCATAAGTAAGCATAAGCTAAAGCTTATGCTTACTTATGCTTATGCTTGGTTATGCTTGCCTATTCTTGCTTATGCTTGGGCTTGCTTAGGGTTATGCTTTGTTATGCCTGCTTATGCTCATGCTTATGCTTGCTTATACTCATGCTTGCGTATACTTATTCTGCTTATGGTTTTACTTGTTTATGCTTATGCTTGCTTTTGCTTGCTTATGCTGATGCTTGCTTATGCAGATGCTTGATTATGCTTGCTTAAGCTTATGCTTGCTTATGCTGATGCTTACTTATGCGTGCTTCAACTTCCTTATGCTTATACTTGTTTATGCTTATGCTTGCGTATGCCTAGGCATGTTTATGCCTATGTTTGCTAATGCTTGCTTGTGCTTGTGCTTGCTTATGCTTGCTTATTCTTGCTTAGGCTTAGGCTTGCTTATGCTGATGCTTGTTTTCGCTTATGCTTGCTTATGCTTATGCTTACTTGTACTTGCTTATGCTTATGCTTCTTATACCAATGCTTGTGTATGCGTATGCTTGTTTATGCTAATGCGTGCTTATGCCAATGCTTGCTTATGGCCATGCTATCTTATGCTTATGCTCGCCTATGCCTAAGCTTGCTCACGCTTAAGCTTGCTTATGATTATGCTTATTATGCTTGTGCTTGTTTATGCTTATTCTTATGCTTGGTTATGCTTATGCTTGCTTATGCTTTTGCTAATGCTTGCTTATGCTTACGCTTGCTGATTCTTGCTTACGCTTTGGCTTGCTTACGCTTATGTTTTGTTAAGTCTGCTTATGCTCATGCTTTTGCTTGGTTATGCTTATGCTTGCCTATTCTTATGCATGCTTATGCGTGCCTATACTTGCTTATGCTTATACTTGTTTATGCTTATGCTTGCGTATACCTAGGCATGTTCATGCTTATGTTTGCTATTGCTTGCTTGTGCTAGTGCTTGCTTATGCTTGCTTAGGCTTACGCTTGCTTATGCTGATGCTTGCTTTCGCTTATGCTTATGTTTGTTTATGCTTATGCTTGCTTGTACTTGCTTATGCTTATGTTTGCCTATGCTTATGCTCACTTATGCTAGCGCTTGCTTATGCTTATGCTTGCGTATGATATGCTTGTTTATGCTAATGCGTGCTTATGCTTATGCTTGCTTATGCACATGCTTGGTTAAGCTTATCTTGCTTATGCTTTCTTATGCTTGTGCTTGTTTATGCTTATTCTTATGCTTGCTTATGCTTAAGCTTGCTTATTCCTATGCTTGTTTATTCTTGCTTATGCCTTGGCTTGCTTATGCTTATGCTTTGTTATGCTTGCTTATGCTTATGCTTGCTTATGTTCATGCTTGTTTATGCTTGCCTATTCTTGCTTATGCTTGTGCTTGCATATGTTTATGCTTGCTTATGCTTTCTTATGCTTATGCTTGCTTAAGATTGCTTATGCTTATGCTTGCCTATGCTTATGCTTACCTATGCGTGATTATACTTGCTTATGCTTATACTTGTTCATGCTTATGCTTGCTTATGCCTAGGCATGTTTCTGCTTATGTTTTCTAATGCTTGCTTGTGCCTGTGCTTGCTTATGCTTGCTTATGCTTATGCTTCCTTATACTTGCTTATTCTTGCTTATGGTTGTGCTTGCTTACACTTATGCTTGCTTATGCTTACTCGTGCTTAAGCTTGTTTACTCTTCCTCATGCTTAAGCTTATGCTTGCATAAGCTTATGTTTGCTTATGCTTATGCTTGCTAGTGCTTGCTTCTGCTTGCTGATGCTAATCCTTACTTATCTTTATGCTTATACTTGTTTTTGCTTGTGCTTGTGCTTTCTTATACTTGCTTATTGTTATGCTTGCTTACGCTTGCTTATTCTTGCTTATGCTTGTGCTTGCTTATGCTTACGCTTATTAATGTTTATGCATGCTCATGTTTATGCTTGCCTATGCTTATGCTTACTTATGTGTACTTATACTTGCTTATGCTTGCTTATGTCTACGCATATTTATGTTTGTTTCCTAATGCTTGCTTGTGCTTGTGCTTGCTTATGCTTGCTTATTCTTGCTTATGGTTGTTCTTGCTTATGCTTATGATTGCTTATGCTTATTCGTGCCTTTGCTTGCTTGTTATTCCTCATGCTTAAGCTTATGCTTGCATATGCTTATGCTTGCTTATGCTTGCTTCTGCTTGCTATTGCTTATCCTTACTTATCCTCATGCTTATGCTTGTTTATGCTTATGCTTGTTATGCTTATGATTGCTTATGGTTATGCTCGCTTATGCTTATTCTTGCCTATGCGTATGCTTGCCTTACGCTTTAGCTTGCTTATGAATATGCTTACTTATGCTTGTGTTTGTTTATGCTTATTCTTAAGCTTGCTTATGCTTGCTTATTCTTGCTTATGCCTTGGCTTGCTTATGCTTATGCTTATGCTTGTTTATGCTTATGCTTGCCTATACTTATTCTGCTGAAGCCTATACTTGTTTTTGCTTATGCTTGCTGATGCTTGCTTATGTTCATGCTTGCTTATGCTTGCCTAATCTTGCTTATGCTTGTGCTTGCTTATGTTTATGCTTGCCTATGCTTTCTTATGCTTATGCTTGCTTAAGCTTCTTATGCTTATGCTTGCTTATGCTTATGCTTTTTAATGTTTATGCATGCTCATGCTTATGCTTCCCTATGCTTATGCTTACTTATGCATGCTTATACTTGCTTATGCTTATACTTGTTCATGCTTATGCTTGCTTATGCCTAGGCATGTTTATGCTTATGTTTTCTAATGCTTCCTTGTGCTTGTGCTTGCTTATGCTTGCTTATGCTTGCTTATTCTTGCTTATGGTTGTTCTTGCTTATGCTTAAGCTTGCTTATGCTTATTTGTGCCTTTGCTTGCTTGTTATTCCTCATGCTTAAGCTTATGCTTGCATATGCTTATGCTTGCTTATGCTTGCTTCTGCTTGCTAATGCTTATTCTTACTTATCCTTATGCTTATGCTTGTTTACGCTTATGCTTGTTATGCTTATGATTGCTTATGGTTATGCTCGCTTATGCTTATTCTTGCCTATGCCTATGCTTGCCTTACGCTTAAGCTTGCTTATAATTATGATAAGCATAAGTAAGCATAAGCTAAAGCTTATGCTTACTTATGCTTATGCTTGGTTATGCTTGCCTATTCTTGCTTATGCTTGGGCTTGCTTAGGGTTATGCTTTGTTATGCCTGCTTATGCTCATGCTTATGCTTGCTTATACTCATGCTTGCGTATACTTATTCTGCTTATGGTTTTACTTGTTTATGCTTATGCTTGCTTTTGCTTGCTTATGCTGATGCTTGCTTATGCAGATGCTTGATTATGCTTGCTTAAGCTTATGCTTGCTTATGCTGATGCTTACTTATGCGTGCTTCAACTTCCTTATGCTTATACTTGTTTATGCTTATGCTTGCGTATGCCTAGGCATGTTTATGCCTATGTTTGCTAATGCTTGCTTGTGCTTGTGCTTGCTTATGCTTGCTTATTCTTGCTTAGGCTTAGGCTTGCTTATGCTGATGCTTGTTTTCGCTTATGCTTGCTTATGCTTATGCTTACTTGTACTTGCTTATGCTTATGCTTCTTATACCAATGCTTGTGTATGCGTATGCTTGTTTATGCTAATGCGTGCTTATGCCAATGCTTGCTTATGGCCATGCTATCTTATGCTTATGCTCGCCTATGCCTAAGCTTGCTCACGCTTAAGCTTGCTTATGATTATGCTTATTATGCTTGTGCTTGTTTATGCTTATTCTTATGCTTGGTTATGCTTATGCTTGCTTATGCTTTTGCTAATGCTTGCTTATGCTTACGCTTGCTGATTCTTGCTTACGCTTTGGCTTGCTTACGCTTATGTTTTGTTAAGTCTGCTTATGCTCATGCTTTTGCTTGGTTATGCTTATGCTTGCCTATTCTTATGCATGCTTATGCGTGCCTATACTTGCTTATGCTTATACTTGTTTATGCTTATGCTTGCGTATACCTAGGCATGTTCATGCTTATGTTTGCTATTGCTTGCTTGTGCTAGTGCTTGCTTATGCTTGCTTAGGCTTACGCTTGCTTATGCTGATGCTTGCTTTCGCTTATGCTTATGTTTGTTTATGCTTATGCTTGCTTGTACTTGCTTATGCTTATGTTTGCCTATGCTTATGCTCACTTATGCTAGCGCTTGCTTATGCTTATGCTTGCGTATGCTTATGCTTGTTTATGCTAATGCGTACTTATGCTTATGCTTGCTTATGCGCATGCTTGGTTAAGCTTAAGCTTGCCTATGCTTACTTATGCTTGTGCTTGTTTATGCTTATTCTTATGCTTGCTTTTGCTTAAGCTTGAATATGCTTATGCTTGCTTATTCTTGCTTATGCCTTGGCTTGCTTATGCTTAAGCTTTGTTATGCTTGCTTTTGTTTATGCTTATGCTTGCTTATGCTTATGCTTGCTTATGTTCATGCTTGCTTATGCTTGCCTATTCTTGCTTATGCTTGTGCTTTCTTATGTTTATGCTTGCTTATGCTTTCTTATGCTTATGCTTGCTTAAGCTTGCTTATGCTTATGCTTGCGTATGCTTATGATTACCTATGCGTGCTTATACTTGCTTATGCTTATACTTGTTCATCCTTATGCTTGCTTATGCCTAGGCATGTTTATGCTTATGTTTTCTAATGCTTGCTTATGCATTGCTTGCTTATGCTTGCTTATGCTTATGCTTGCTTATACTTGCTTATTCTTGCTTTTGGTTGTGCTTTCTTATGCTTATGCTTGCTTATGCTTGCTCGTGCTTATGCTTGCTTATTCTTCCTCATGCTTAAGCTTATGCTTGCATAAGCTTATGCTTGCTTATGCTGATGCTTGCTTGTGCTTGCTTCTGCTTGCTCATGCTTATCCTTACTTATCTTTATGCTTATACTTGTTTTTGCTTGTGCTTGTGCTTGCTTATACTTGCTTATTGTTATACTTGCTTACGCTTGCTTATTCTTGCTTATGCTTGTGCTAGCTTACACTTTCTTATGCTTATGCTTGCTTATGCTTGCTTATGCTAATGCTTGCTTATGCTTACGCTTTTTAATGTTTATGCATGCTCATGTTTATGCTTGCCTATGCTTATACTTACTTATGCGTACTTATACTTGCTCATGCTTGCTTATGCCTACGCATATTTATGTTTGTTTTCTAATGCTTGCTTGAGCTTGTGCTTGCTTATGCTTGCTTATTCTTGCTTATGCTTGTTCTTGCTTATGCTTGTGCTTGCTTATGCCTATTTGTGCCTTTGTTTGCTTGTTCTTCCTCATGCTTAAGCTTATGCTTGCATAAGCCTATGCTTGCCTATGCTTGCTTGTGCTTGCTAATGCTTATCCTCACTTATCCTTATGCTTAAGCTTGTTTATGCTTATGCCTTCTTATGCTTAGAGATTGCTTATGGTTATGCTCGCTTATGCTTATTCTTGCCTATGCCTATGCTTGCCTTACGCTTAACCTTGCTTATGATTATGCTTACTTATGCTTGTGTTTGTTTATGCTTATTCTTAAGCTTGCTTATGCTTATGCTTGCTTATTCTTGCTTATGCCTTGGCTTGCTTATGCTTATGCTTTGTTTTGCTTGCTTATGCTTATGCTTTGTTTTGCTTGCTTATGCTTATGCTTATGCTTGTTTATGCTTATGCTTACCTATACTTACTCTGCTTATGCCTATACTTGTTTATGCTTATGCTTGCTTATGTTCATGCTTGCTTATGCTTGCCTATTCTTGCTTATGCTTGTGCTTGCTTATGTTTATGTGCTTATGTTCATGCTTGCTTATGCTTGCCTAATCTTGCTTATGCTTGTGCTTGCTTATGTTTATGCTTGCTTATGCTTGCTTATGCTTATGCTTGCTTATGCTTATGCTTTTTAATGTTTATGCATGCTCATGCTTATGCTTGCCTATGCTTATGCTTACTTATGCGTGCTTATACTTGCTTATGCTTATACTTGTTCATGCTTATGCTTGCTTATGCCTTGGCATGTTTATGCTTATGTTTTCTAATGCTTCCTTGTGCTTGTGCTTGATTATGCTTGCTTATGCTTGCTTATGCTTGCTTATTCTTGCTTATGGTTGTGCTTGCTTACGCTTATGCTTGCTTATGCTTACTCGTGCTTATGCTTGCTTATTCGTCCTCATGTTTAAGCTGATACTTGCATATGCTTATGCTTGCTTATGCTTGCCTAAGCTTATGCTTGCTTGTGCTTGCTTCTGCTTGCTGATGCTTATCCTTACTTATCTTTATGCTTATACTTGTTTTTGCTTGTGCTTGTGCTTGCTTATTCTTGCTTATTAATAAGCTTGCTTACGCTTGCTTATTCTTGCTTATGCTTGTGCTTGCTTATGCTATCTTACACTTTCTTATACTTATGCTTGCTTATGATTTCTTATGCTTATACTTGCTTATGCTTATGCTTTTTAATGTTTATGCATGCTAATGCTTATGCTTGCCTATGCTTATGCTTACTTATGCGCGCTCATACTTGCTTATGCTTATACTTGTTCATGCTTATGCTTGCTTATGCCTAGGCATGCTTATGCTTAGGTTTCCTAACGCTTGCTTGTGCTTGTGCTTGCTTATGCTTGCTTGTGCTTATGCTTGCTTATGCTTGTGCTTGTTTATGCTTATGCTTTTATGCTTACTCGTGCTTATGATAGCTCATTGTTCCTCATGCTTAAGCTTATGCTTGCATATGCCTATGCTTGCTTATGCTTACGCTTGCTTATTTTACGCTTTTTAATGATATGCTTGCTTATGCTTGCATATGCTTCTGCTTGTTTATACCTATGCTTAGTTATGCTTATGCTTGCTTATGCTTATTCTTATGCTGATGCTTGCTTCTACTTGCTTATGCTTATGCTTGCTTATGCGTGCTTATACTTGCTTATGCATATAATTGTTTATGCTAATGCTTGCTTATTCCTAGGCATGTTTATGCTTCTGTTTGCTGATGCTTGCTTGTGCTTGTGCTTGCTTATGCTTATGCTTGCTTATGCTTGCTTATTCTTGCTTATGCTTGCTTATGCTTACTCGTGCCTATGCTTGTTTATTCTTCCTCACGCTTAAGCCTATGCGTGCATATGCTTATGCTTGCTTATGCTTATGCTTGCTTGTGCTTGCTTCTGCTTGCTAATGCTTATCCTTACTTATCCTTATGCTTGTTTATGCTTATGCTTGCTTATGCTTATGATTACTTATGGTTATGATCGCTTTAGCTTATTCTTGCCTATACCTATGCTTGCTTATGATTATGCTTACTTATGCTTGTTTTTGCATATGCTTAATCTTAAGCTTGCTTATGCCTATGCTTGCTTGCGCTTATGCTATGGCTTGATTATGTTTATGCTTGCTAATGCTTGCTTATTCATGCTAATGCTTGGCCTTGCTTATGGTTATGCTTTGTTATGCCTGCTTATGCTCATGCTTATGCTTGCTTATACTTATGCTTGCTTATACTTATTCTGCTTATGGATTTTCTTGTTTATGCTTATGCTTGCTTGTGCTTGCTTATGCTGATGCTTGCTTATGCTGGTGCTTCCTTATGCTTATGTTTGCTTATGCTTATGCTTGCTTATACTTATGCTTGGTTATGCTTACGCTTGCTTAAGCTTATGCTTATGCTTGCTTCTACTTGCTTATGCTTATGCTTGCTTCTACTTGCTTATGCTTATGCTTGCTTATCCTTATGCTTGCTTATGCCTATGCTTGGTAATGCTTATGCTTTCTTATGCTTATGCTTGCTTATGCCTAGCCATGTTTATGCTTATGTTTGCTAATGCTTGCTTGTGCTTGTGCTTGCTTGATCTTGTGCTTGCTTGTGCTTGTGCTCGTTCATGCTTGCTTATGCTTGCTTAGGCTTACGCTTGCCTATGCTGATGCTTGCTTTCGCTCATGCTTATGCCTTGCTCATAATTATGCTCACTTATGCTTGCTTATGCTTATGTTTTTTATGCTCATGCTTACCTAAACTTGCAAATTCTTATGGTTGCTTGTGCCTAGCATATTCTTGCTTATGCATATGCTTACTTGTGCTTATGCTTGCTTATGCCTATGTTTGCTAATGCTTATGCTTTCTTATGCGTACTTATACTTGCTTATGCTTGCTTATGCCTACGCATATTTATGTTTGTTTCCTAATGCTTGCTTGTGCTTGCTTATGCTTGCTTATGCTTGCTTATTCTTGCTTATGGTTGTTCTTGCTTATGCTTATGCTTGCTTATGCTTATTTGTGCCTTTGCTTGCTTGTTATTCCTCATGCTTAAGCTTATGCTTGCATATGCTTATGCTTGCTTATGCTTGCTTCTGCTTGCTAATGCTTATTCTTACTTATCCTTATGCTTATGCTTGTTTACGCTTATGCTTGTTATGCTTATGATTGCTTATGGTTATGCTCGCTTATGCTTATTCTTGCCTATGCCTATGCTTGCCTTACGCTTAAGCTTGCTTATGATTATGATAATCATAAGTAAGCATAAGCTAAAGCTTATGCTTACTTATGCTTATGCTTGGTTATGCTTGCCTATTCTTGCTTATGCTTGGGCTTGCTTAGGGTTATGCTTTGTTATGCCTGCTTATGCTCATGCTTATGCTTGCTTATACTCATGCTTGCGTATACTTATTCTGCTTATGGTTTTACTTGTTTATGCTTATGCTTGCTTTTGCTTGCTTATGCTGATGCTTGCTTATGCAGATGCTTGATTATGCTTGCTTAAGCTTATGCTTGCTTATGCTGATGCTTACTTATGCGTGCTTCAACTTCCTTATGCTTATACTTGTTTATGCTTATGCTTGCGTATGCCTAGGCATGTTTATGCCTATGTTTGCTAATGCTTGCTTGTGCTTGTGCTTGCTTATGCTTGCTTATTCTTGCTTAGGCTTAGGCTTGCTTATGCTGATGCTTGTTTTCGCTTATGCTTGCTTATGCTTATGCTTACTTGTACTTGCTTATGCTTATGCTTTTTATACCAATGCTTGTGTATGCGTATGCTTGTTTATGCTAATGCGTGCTTATGCCAATGCTTGCTTATGGCCATGCTCTCTTATGCTTATGCTCGCCTATGCCTAAGCTTGCTCACGCTTAAGCTTGCTTATGATTATGCTTATTATGCTTGTGCTTGTTTATGCTTATTCTTATGCTTGGTTATGCTTTTGCTAATGCTTGCTTATGCTTACGCTTGCTGATCCTTGCTTACGCTTTGGCTTGCTTACGCTTATGTTTTGTTAAGTCTGCTTATGCTCATGCTTTTGCTTGGTTATGCTTATGCTTGCCTATTCTTATGCATGCTTATGCGTGCCTATACTTGCTTATGCTTATACTTGTTTATGCTTATGCTTGCGTATACCTAGGCATGTTCATGCTTATGTTTGCTATTGCTTGCTTGTGCTAGTGCTTGCTTATGCTTGCTTAGGCTTACGCTTGCTTATGCTGATGCTTGCTTTCGCTTATGCTTATGTTTGTTTACGCTTATGCTTGCTTGTACTTGCTTATGCTTATGTTTGCCTATGCTTATGCTCACTTATGCTAGCGCTTGCTTATGCTTATGCTTGCGTATGCTTATGCTTGTTTATGCTAATGCGTACTTATGCTTATGCTTGCTTATGCGCATGCTTGGTTAAGCTTAAGCTTGCCTATGCTTACTTATGCTTGTGCTTGTTTATGCTTATTCTTATGCTTGCTTTTGCTTAAGCTTGAATATGCTTATGCTTGCTTATTCTTGCTTATGCCTTGGCTTGCTTATGCTTATGCTTTGTTATGCTTGCTTATGCTTATGCTTATGCTTGCTTATGCTTATGCTTGCTTATGTTCATGCTTGCTTATGCTTGCCTATTCTTGCTTATGCTTGTGGTTTCTTATGTTTATGCTTGCTTATGCTTTCTTATGCTTATGCTTGCTTAAGCTTGCTTATGCTTATGCTTGCGTATGCTTATGATTACCTATGCGTGCTTATACTTGCTTATGCTTATACTTGTTCATCCTTATGCTTGCTTATGCCTAGGCATGTTTATGCTTATGTTTTCTAATGCTTGCTTATGCCTTTGCTTGCTTATGCTTGCTTATGCTTATGCTTGCTTATACTTGCTTATTCTTGCTTTTGGTTGTGCTTTCTTACGCTTATGCTTGCTTATGCTTGCTCGTGCTTATGCTTGCTTATTCTTCCTCATGCTTAAGCTTATGCTTGCATAAGCTTATGCTTGCTTATGCTGATGCTTGCTTGTGCTTGCTTCTGCTTGCTCATGCTTATCCTTACTTATCTTTATGCTTATACTTGTTTTTGCTTGTGATTGTGCTTGCTTATACTTGCTTATTGTTATACTTGCTTACGCTTGCTTATTCTTGCTTATGCTTGTGCTAGCTTACACTTTCTTATGCTTATGCTTGCTTATGCTTGCTTATGCTAATGCTTGCTTATGCTTACGCTTTTTAATGTTTATGCATGCTCATGTTTATGCTTGCCTATGCTTATACTTACTTATGCGTACTTATACTTGCTCATGCTTGCTTATGCCTACGCATATTTATGTTTGTTTCCTAATGCTTGCTTGAGCTTGTGCTTGCTTATGCTTGCTTATTCTTGCTTATGCTTGTTCTTGCTTATGCTTGTGCTTGCTTATGCCTATTTGTGCCTTTGTTTGCTTGTTCTTCCTCATGCTTAAGCTTATGCTTGCATAAGCCTATGCTTGCCTATGCTTGCTTCTGCTTGCTAATGCTTATCCTCACTTATCCTTATGCTTAAGCTTGTTTATGCTTATGCCTTCTTATGCTTAGAGATTGCTTATGGTTATGCTCGCTTATGCTTATTCTTGCCTATGCCTATGCTTGCCTTACGCTTAACCTTGCTTATGATTATGCTTACTTATGCTTGTGTTTGTTTATGCTTATTCTTAAGCTTGCTTATGCTTATGCTTGCTTATTCTTGCTTATGCCTTGGCTTGCTTATGCTTATGCTTTGTTTTGCTTGCTTATGCTTATGCTTTGTTTTGCTTGCTTATGCTTATGCTTATGCTTGTTTATGCTTATGCTTACCTATACTTACTCTGCTTATGCCTATACTTGTTTATGCTTATGCTTGCTTATGATTGCTTATGCTTGCTTATGTTCATGCTTGCTTATGCTTGCCTATTCTTGCTTATGCTTGTGCTTGCTTATGTTTATGTGCTTATGTTCATGCTTGCCTAATCTTGCTTATGCTTGTGCTTGCTTATGTTTATGCTTGCTTATGCTTGCTTATGCTTATGCTTGCTTATGCTTATGCTTTTTAATGTTTATGCATGCTCATGCTTATGCTTGCCTATGCTTATGCTTACTTATGCGTGCTTATACTTGCTTATGCTTATACTTGTTCATGCTTATGCTTGCTTATGCCTTGGCATGTTTATGCTTATGTTTTCTAATGCTTCCTTGTGCTTGTGCTTGATTATGCTTGCTTATGCTTGCTTATGCTTGCTTATTCTTGCTTATGGTTGTGCTTGCTTACGCTTATGCTTGCTTATGCTTACTCGTGCTTATGCTTGCTTATTCGTCCTCATGTTTAAGCTGATGCTTGCATATGCTTATGCTTGCTTATGCTTGCCTAAGCTTATGCTTGCTTGTGCTTGCTTCTGCTTGCTGATGCTTATCCTTACTTATCTTTATGCTTATACTTGTTTTTGCTTGTGCTTGTGCTTGCTTATTCTTGCTTATTAATATGCTCGCTTACGCTTGCTTATTCTTGCTTATGCTTGTGCTTGCTTATGCTATCTTACACTTTCTTATACTTATGCTTGCTTATGATTTCTTATGCTTATACTTGCTTATGCTTATGCTTTTTAATGTTTATGCATGCTAATGCTTATGCTTGCCTATGCTTATGCTTACTTATGCGCGCTCATACTTGCTTATGCTTATACTTGTTCATGCTTATGATTGCTTATGCCTAGGCATGCTTATGCTTAGGTTTCCTAACGCTTGCTTGTGCTTGCTTATGCTTGCTTGTGCTTATGCTTCCTTATGCTTGTGCTTGTTTATGCTTATGCTTTTATGCTTACTCGTGCTTATGATAGCTCATTGTTCCTCATGCTTAAGCTTATGCTTGCATATGCCTATGCTTGCTTATGCTTACGCTTGCTTATTTTACGCTTTTTAATGATATGCTTGCTTATGCTTCTGCTTGTTTATACCTATGCTTAGTTATGCTTATGCTTGCTTATGCTTATTCTTATGCTGATGCTTGCTTCTACTTGCTTATGCTTATGCTTGCTTATGCGTGCTTATACTTGCTTATGCATATAATTGTTTATGCTAATGCTTGCTTATTCCTAGGCATGTTTATGCTTCTGTTTGCTGATGCTTGCTTGTGCTTGTGCTTGCTTATGCTTATGCTTGCTTATGCTTGCTTATTCTTGCTTATGCTTGCTTATGCTTACTCGTGCCTATGCTTGTTTATTCTTCCTCACGCTTAAGCCTATGCGTGCATATGCTTATGCTTGCTTATGCTTATGCTTGCTTGTGCTTGCTTCTGCTTGCTAATGCTTATCCTTACTTATCCTTATGCTTGTTTATGCTTATGCTTGCTTATGCTTATGATTACTTATGGTTATGATCGCTTTAGCTTATTCTTGCCTATACCTATGCTTGCTTATGATTATGCTTACTTATGCTTGTTTTTGCATATGCTTAATCTTAAGCTTGCTTATGCCTATGCTTGCTTGCGCTTATGCTATGGCTTGATTATGTTTATGCTTGCTAATGCTTGCTTATTCATGCTAATGCTTGGCCTTGCTTATGGTTATGCTTTGTTATGCCTGCTTATGCCCATGCTTATGCTTGCTTATACTTATGCTTGTTATACTTATTCTGCTTATGGATTTACTTGTTTATGCTTGTGCTTGCTTGTGCTTGCTTATGCTGATGCTTGCTTATGCTGATGCTTTCTTATGCTTATGTTTGCTTATGCTTATGCTTGCTTTTACTTATGCTTGGTTATGCTTACGCTTGCTTAAGCTTATGCTTGCTTCTACTTGCTTATGCTTATGCTTGCTTATTCTCATGCTTGCTTATGCCTATGCTTGCTAATGCTTATGCTTTCTTATGCTTATGCTTGCTTATGCCTAGCCATGTTTATGCTTATATTTGCTAATGCTTGCTTGTGCTTGTGCTTGCTTGATCTTGTGCTTGCTTGTGCTTGTGCTTGTTTATGCTTGCTTATGCTTGCTTAGGCTTACGCTTGCCTATGCTGATGCTTGCTTTCGCTTATGCTTATGCCTTGCTCATGATTATGCTCACTTATGCTTGCTTATGCTTATGTTTTTTATGCTCATGCTTACCTATACTTGCAAATTCTTATGGTTGCTTGTGCTTATGCTTGTTTATGCTTGCTTATGCATATTCTTGCTTATGCATATGCTTACTTATGCTTATGCTTGCTTATGCCTATGCTTGCTAATGCTTATGCTTTCTTATGCTTACGCTTGGTTATGCCTATGCTTGCCTATGCTTATGCTTACTTATGCGTGCTTATACTTACTTATGCTTATACTTGTTCATGCTTATGCTTGCTTTTGCCTAGGCATGTTTATGCTCATATTTCCTAATGCTTGCTTGTGCTTGTGCTTGCTTATGGTTGCTTATGCTTATGCTTGCTTATGCATTCTTATTATTGCTTATGCTTGTGCTTGCTTATGCTTATGCTTGCTTATGCTTACTCGTGCTTATGCTTGCATATTCTTTCTCATGCTTAAGATTATGCTTGCGTATGGTTGCTTATGCTTGCTTGTGCTTGCTTCTGCCTGCTGATGGTTATCCTTACTTATCCTTATGCTTATACTTGTTTATGCTTGTGATTGTGCTTGCTTATGCCTATGCTTGCTTATGCTTGCTTATTCTTGATTATGCTTGTGCTTGCCTATGCTTATGCTAGCTTATGCTTTCTTATGCTTATGCTTGCTTATGCTTACGCTTTTTAATGTTTATGCATGCTCATGCTTATGCTTGCCTATGCTTATGCTTACTTTTGGGGCTTATACTTGCTTAAGCTTATACCTGTTCATGCTTATGCTTGCTTATGCCTAGGCATGTTTATGCTTATGTTTGCTAATGCTTGCTTGTGGTTGTGCTTGCTTATGCTTGCTTATGCTTGATTAGGCTTACGCTTGCTTATGCTGATGTTTGTTTTCGCTTATGCTTGCTTATGCTAATGCTTGCTTCTACTTGCTTATGCTTATGCTTGCTTATACCTAAGCTTGCGTATGCTTATGCTTGTTTATGCTAATGCGTGCTTATGCCTATGCTTGCTTATGGCCATGCTCTCTTATACATATGCTCGCCTATGCCTAAGCTTGCTCAGGCCTAAGCTTGCTTATGATTATGCTTATTTATGCTTGTGCTTGTTTATGCTTATTCTTATGCTTGGTTAATGCTTTTGCTAATGCTTGCTTATGCTTACGCTTGCTTATTCTTGCTTACGCTTTGGCTTGCTTACGCTTATGTTTTGTTAAGTCTGCTTATGTTCATGCTTTTGCTTGGTTATGCTTATGCTTGCCTATTCCTATGCATATTTATGCGTGCTTATACTTGCTTATGCTTATACTTGTTTATGCTTATGCTTGCGTATGCCTAGGCATGTTCATGCTTATGTTTGCTATTGCTTGCTTCTGCTTGTGCTTGCTTATGCATGCTTAGGTTTACGCTTGCCTATGCTGATGCTTGCTTTCACTTATGCTTATGCCTTGCTGATGATTATGCACGCTTATGCTTGATTATGCTTATGTTTGTTTATGCTCATGCTTAGTTATGCTTGCAAATGCCCATGCTTGCTTGTGCCTATGCTTGCTTATGCTTGCTTATGCATATTCTTGCTTACGCTTATGCTCACTTATGCTTGTGCTTGCTTTTGCTTATGCTTCCGTATGCTTATGCTTGTTTATGCTAATGCGTGCTTATGCTTATGCTTGCTTATGACTATACTTGCCTATGCTTATGCTTGCTTATACTTGCCTATGCTTATGCTTGCTTATGCATATGCTTGTTTATTCTTATGCTTTCGTATGCGTATGCTTGCTTATGCTTATGCTTGCTTATACTTATGCTTGCTTATGCATATGGTTGCTTAATTCTATACTTGCTTATGCCTATGCTTGCTTATGCTTATGCTTGGTTATGCTGATGCTTCCTTATGCTTATGCTCGCTTAAGCTTATGCTTGCTTATGCTGATGCTTCTTGCGCTTATGCTTGCTTATGCTTATACTTGCCTATGGTTATGCTTATTCTTGCTTTTGCTACTCTTGCTTATGCTTATGCTTTATTATGCTTATGCTCCCTTATGCTTGCTTAGGCTTATGCTTGCTTATTTCCTTCTTGCTTATGCTTATACTTATGCTGGCTTATGCTTATACTTTCTTATGCTTATTCTTGCTTATGCTTGCTTATGCTTATGCTTGCCTATGCTTATGCTTGCAGTATGGTTATGCTTGCTTATGCTTGCTTATGCCTATGATTGGTTTTGCTTATGCTTATGCTTGCTTATACTTATGCTTGCTTTTGCTTGCTTAAGCTTATCTATGCTTGCCTATGCCTATACTTGCTTATGCTTATGCTTGCTTATGCTTATGCTTGCTTATACTTATGCTTGCTTATGCATATGCTTGCTTATGTCTATGCTTGCTTATGCTTATACTTGGTTATGCCTATGCTTGCTTAGGCCTATGCTTGTTTATGCTTATGCTTGCTTATGTTTGCTTAGGCTTATGTTTGCTTATGCTTATACTTGCTTATGCTTATGCTTGCTAATGCTTCCTTGTGCCTATGCTTGCTAATGCTTGCTTATGCTTGTGGTTGCATATGCTTAGGCTTGCTTATGCTTATGCTTGCTTATGCTGGTACTTGTTTATGCTTATGCTTGCTTATGCTAATGCTTATGCTTGCTTATGCTTATGCCTATGCTTGCTTTTGCTTGCTTCTGGTTGCTTATGCTTATGCTTACTTATCCTTATGCTTATGCTTGCTTATGCTTATGCTTGCACATGTTTATGCTCTCTTATGCTAATGCTTGCTTATGACTATGCTTGCTTATGCTTATGCTTGCTTATGATGCTTATGCTTACTCGTGCTTGTGCTTGCTTATTCTTCCTCCAGCTTAAGCTTATGCTTGCAAATGCTTATGTTTGCTTATTCCTACTGATGCGTATGCTTATGCTTGCTTTTGCTTGCTTCTGCCTGCTTATGTTTATCCTTACATATCCTTAGGCTTATGGTTGTTTATGCTTATGCTTGCCTAAGTCTATGCTTGCTCATGCTTAAGCTTGCTTATACTTGGGCCTGTTTATGCTTATTCTTATGCTTGCTTATACTTACTCTTGCTTATGCTTATAATAATGCTTGCTTATGTTTATGCTTGCTTATGCTTGCTTATTCTTGCTTATGCTTGTTCTTTCTTATGCTTATGCTTGCTTATGCCTACTCGTGCCTATGCTTGCTTATTCTTCCTCATGCTTAAGCTTATACTTGCATATGCTTATGCTTGCTTATGCTTGCTTATGCATATGCTTGCTTGTGCTTGCTTCTGCTTGGTAATGTTTATTCTTGCCTATGCCTATGCTTGCCTTACGCTTAAGCTTGCTTATGATTATGCTTACTTATGCTTGTGTTTGTTTATGCTTATTCTTAAGCTTGCTTATGCTTATGCTTGCTTACACTTATGCTATTGCTTGCTAATGCTTATGCTTGCTTATGCTTATGCTTGCTTATGCTTGCTTATCCTTGCTTATGCTTGGGCTTGCTTATGGGTATGCTTTCTTATGCCTGCTTATGCTCATGCTTATGCTTGCTTAAACTTATGCTTGCGTATACTTATTCTGCTCATGGTTTTAATTGTTTATGCTTATGCTTGCTTGTGCTTATGCTGATGCTTGCTTATGCAGATGCTTGCTTATGCTTGCTTAAGCTTATGCTTGCTTATGCTTACGCTTGCTTATGTTTATGCTTGTTTATGCTTTCTTATGCTTATGCTTGCATATGCTTGCTTATTCTTACGCTTTTTAATGTTATGCTTGCTTGCGCTTATGCTTGCTCATGCTTATGCTTGCATATGCTTCTGCTTGTTTATACTTATGCTTGCTTATGCTTATGCTTATGCTTGCTTCTACTTGCTTATGCTTATGCTTATGCTTGCTTCTACATGCTTATGCTTATGCCTGCTTATCCTTATGCTTGCTTATGCCTATGCTTGCTAATGCTTATGATTTCTTATGCCTATGCTTGCTTATGCTTACGCTTGGTCATGCTTATGTTTGCCTAAGCTTATGCTTACTTATGCGTGCTTATACTTGCTTATGCCTATACTTGTTTATGCTTATGCTTGCTAATACCTAGGCTTGTTTATGCTTATGTTTGCTAATGCGTGCTTGTGCTTGTGCTTGCTTATGCTTGATTAGGTTTATGTTTGTTTATGCTCATGCTTACTTATGCTTGCAAATGCCTATGCTTGCTTGTGTCTATGCTTGTTTATGCTTGCTAACGCATATGCTTGCTTATGCCTATGCTTACTTATGCTTATGCTTGCTTATGCTTGTGCTTGCTTATGCTTATGCTTCCGCATGTTTATGCTTCTTTATGCTAATGCGTGCTTATGCTTATGCTTGCTTATGATTATGCTTGCCTATGCTTATGCTTGCTTATACTTGCCTATGCTTATGCTTGCTTATGCTTGTTTATTCTTATGCTTCTTATGCTTTTGCTTTCTTATGCTTATGCTTGCTTATGCTTATGCTTGCTTATACTTATGCTTCCTTATGCTTATGGTTGCTTAAACCTATACTTGCTTATTCCTATGCTTGCTTATGCTTGTGTTTGGTTATGCTGATGCTTCCTTATGCTTATGCTTGCTCTAGCTTATGCTTGCTTATGCAGATGCTTGCTTACGCTTATGCTTGCTTATGCTTATGCTTGCTTATGCTTGCTTATGCTTATGCTTGCTTCTGTTCATGCTTGCTTATGCTTATGCTTGCTTATGCTTATGCTTATGCCTATTCTTGCTTTTGCTACTCTTGCTTATGCTTGCTTATGCTTATGCTTATGCTGGCTTATTCTGGCTTATGCTTATACTTTTTTATGCTTATTCTTCCTTATGCTTATGGTTATGCTTGCTTATGGTTATGCTTGCTTATGCTTATGTTTGCTTTTGCTTATGCTTGCTTATGCTTGCTTGTGCTTTTGCTTGCTCAGGCTTATGATTGCTTGTGCTTATGCTTGCTTGTGCCAATACTAGCTTATGCCTATGCTTGCTTATGCTTGTGTATGGTTATGCTTGCTTATGCTTGCTCATGCCTATGGTTGCTTTTGCTTATGCTCATGCTTGCTTATACTTATGCGTGCTTAAGCTTCCCTATGCTTGCCTATGCCTATACTTGCTTATGCTTAAGCTTGCTTATGCATATTCTTGCTTATGCTTATGTTTGATTATGCATATTCTTGCATATGCTTATGCTTACTTATGCTTATGCTTGTTTATGCTTATGCTTTCTTATACCTATGCTTGCTTTTGCTTATGCTTTCTTATGCCTGCTTATGCTTTCTTATGCTTGCTTATGCCCATGCTTGCTTATGCTTATGTCCGCCTATTTTCATGCTTGCTTATGGTTATGCTATCTTATGCTAATGCTTGCTTATGCCTATGCTTTCTTATGCTTATGCTTGCTTATGTTTTTGCTATTGCTTGCTAATGCTTATGCTTGCTTACACTTGCTTATTCTTGCTTATGCGTGTGCTTGCTTATGCTTATGCTTGCTTATGCTTACTCGTGCTTATGGTTGCTTATTTTTCCTCATGCTTATGCTTTGCTTGTATATGCTTATGCTTGCCTATGCTTATGCTTGCTTATATTTATGCTTATACTTGCTTTTGCTTGCTTCTGCTTGATTATGCTTATCCTTACTTATTCTTATGCTTATGTTTGCTTATGCTTATGCTTGCTTATGCCTATGCTCTCTTATGCTTTGTTTGCTCTTGCCCTATGCTTGCTTATGCTTAAGCCTTAACTTAGGCTTATGGTTTGATTATGCTATGTGCTTGTTTATGTTTATTCTTAAGCTTGCTATCGTTATGCTAATGTGGCTTATGCTTATGCTTGTTTATTCTTGCTTATGCTTGGGCTTGCTTATGTTTAGCGCTTTCTTTTGCTTGCTTATGCTTTATGCTTATGCCTATGCTTGCGTTATGCCTACTGCTTGCCTTATACTTATTCTGGCTGATGCCTATACTTGCTGTACGCTTATGCTTGCTTATGCTGATGCTTGCTTATGCTTATGCTGTTTATGCTTGCATATATGGTTATGCTTGCTTGGTTTGCTTATACCTTACTTCTGCTTTGTTGTTCTGCTTATGTTATGCTTGCTTATGCTTATAGCATGTGCTATTTGCTTTTTGATCTATGCTTATGCTTGCTTTGCTTATGCTGGTTATCTAGCTGGTTATGCTATACTCTTCTGCTTGCTTTGTTATGCTATGCTTGCTTATGCTTGCTAATGCTTATGCTTTCTTATGGCAATGCTTGCTTATGCTTATGCTTGCTTATGCTTATGCTTATGCCTGCGTATTCTTATGCTTACTTATGCGTGCTTTAACTTGCTTATGCTTATACTTGTTTATGATTAGGCTTGCATATGCCTAGGCATGTTTATGCTTATGTTTGCTAATGCTTGCTTGTGCTTGTGCTTGCTTATGCTTGCTTATGCTTGCTTAGACTTACGCTCGCTTATGCTGATGCTTGCTTTCGCTTATGGTTATGCTTGCTTATGCTATGCTTGCTTGTACTTGCTTATGCTTGCTTATACCTATGCTTGCGTATGCTTATGCTTGTTTATGCTAATGCGTGCTTATGCCTATGCTTGCTTATGGTCATGCTCTCTTATGCTTATGCTCGCCTATGCCTAAGCTTGCTCAGGCTTAAGCTTGCTTATGATTATGCTTATTTATGCTTGTGCTTGTTTATGCTTATTCTTATGCTTCGGTTAGGCTTATGCTTTTGCTAATGCTTGCTTATGCTTTCGTTTGCTTATTCTTGCTTACGCTTTGGCTTGCTTATGCTTATTCTTCGTTATGTCGGCCTATGCTCATGCTTTTGCTTGGTTATGCTTATGCTTGCCTATTCTTATGCATACTTATGCGTGCCTATAGTTGCTTATGCCTATTCTTGTTTATGCTTATGCTTGCGTATGCCTAGGCATGTTTATGATTATGTTTGCTATTGCTTGCTTGTGCTAGTGCTTGCTTATGCTTGCTTAGGCTTACGCTTGCTTATGCTGATGCTTGCTTTCGCTTATGCTTATGTTTTTTATGCTTATGCTTGCTTGTACTTGCTTATGCTTATGTTGCCTATGCTTATGCTCAATTATGCTAGCGCTTGCTTATCCTTATGCTTGCGTATGCTTATGCTTGTTTGTGCTAATGCGCGCTTATGCTTATGCTTGCTTATGCCTATGCTTGGTTAAGCTTAAGCTTTCTTAAGCTTACCTATGCTTGTGCTTGTTTATGCTTATTCTTATGCTTGCTTATGCTTAAGCTTGCTTATGCTTATGCTTGCTTATTCTTGCTTATGCCTTGGCTTGCTTAAGCTTATGCTTATGTTCATGCTTGCTTATGCTCATGCTTGCTTATGCTTATGCTTGCCGAAACTTATTCTGCTTATGCCTATACTTGTTTATGCTTATGCTTGCTGATGCTTGCTTATGTTCATGCTTGCTTATGCTTGCCTATTCTTGCTTAATGCTTGTGCTTGCTTATGTTTATGCTTGCTTATGCTTTCTTATACTTATGCTTGCTTAAGCTTGCTTATGCTTATGCTTGCTTATGCTTATGCTTTTTCATTTTTTATGCATGCTCATGCTTATGCTTGCCTATGCTTATGCTTACTTATGCGTGCTTATACTTCATGCTTATGCTTGCTTATGCCTAGGCATGTTTATGCTTATGTTTTCTAATGCTTCCTTGTGCTCGTGCTTGCTTATGCTTGCTTATGCTTGCTTATTCTTGCTTATGGTATGCTTGCTTACGCTTATGCTTGCTTATGCTTACTCGTGCTTATGCTTGCTTATTCTTCCTCATGATTAAGCTTATGCTTGTATATGCTTATGCTTGCTTATGCTTATGCTTGCTTGTGCTTGTTTCTGCTTGCTTATGCTTATCCTTACTTATCTTTATGCTTATACTTGTTTTTCCTTGTGCTTGTGCTTGCTTAAACATGCTTATTCTTATGCTTGCTTACGTTTGCTTATTCTTGCTTATGCTTGTGCTTTCTTATGCTTGTGCTAGCTTACGCTTTCTTATGCTTATGCTCGCTTATGCTTCCTTATGCTTTATGCTTTATGCTTGCTTATTCTTGCTTATGGTTGTGCTTGCTTACGCTTATGCTTGCTTATGCTTACTCGTGCCAGAGTCCCTTAATACCGTTCTGGTCACGAAACTTTCTCCGTCACTCTATGGGAGAGCTTGATATGGTGCCAAGAGCGGCCGCTACGCGGCGCAAGCCGTCCTAGGGGGGCCATCGCCCCGCTGCGCCCGGCGGAACGCACTGACCGCGGCGGCATCCCGAAGGCGTTGTGTGGTGGCAGCTCGCGGTTTCTGCATCAGCGAAACGCGAACTTCATGTGCCAGTGCACCGTGCTCAAGGTGGACGGCATGAAAATTCGAATGAACAATGCCTCAGACGTGCTGTGTGACGGGTTGCAGCTCCGGATACCGAGGCAACAAAGAAAAGGCGTCGCTCTTTGTTTCCCAAGTAGCGCCGAACTCCGAGAGAAATGGAAGCGAGCTATACCGCGGTTGGAAGCTAGCGGTTCCAGCTTCGAAAGTAAGAACGTTCGGGTGTGCGAAAAGCATTTCGATGCTAGCGACGTTGTGAGAACCGACGAGCACATCGTGAACGGGGTGGTCGTGTCGCTTCCTTTCGGCCCCCTTTCGACCAAAGACTCCATTTTGGATTACCTCGGCGGATATGTGGCCAAGAAGTTTTCTACTTTGGATTGCTTAGGCTGCATCGAAACGATGTCGAGCACAACACGTCAGCCATCTGCCTTGATCCAAACAAAATCGAGGGGCTATTTTAAAGTACCTAGCAGCCGTCTTCTTGCTCTCCTGAAAATTGCTGAAGAACATGTAGAGACGTACACGGTGCAAAACATTGCATGCGCTGACATGTACGCGAGGATTGTTGAGGGCATTTTGCTCGACAGCCGCACAGCGTCAGCAAGTGTAGGTTGTCTGTTGCACTTTTTAGGGACAACAGCTGAGGTTGAACACTTTTTTTTAGATGTAGATTACATTTCTTCACGTGAGAAAAAAACAAAGACTCGCGGGCAACTGTGCGCCGTTCATGCCCTGCAAGTGGTGGGGAACAGCCACAGTGTTAAGCATAATGGCTGTGTATGTGAGCACGCCTTCCTCATTTGTATATAGTGTTGTATATCTTGTATACATTACACTGTAATATTTTCGTACTATTCATATTTATCTGCATATACTGTAAATAGTGTATATTCAAATACAGTTTATTTTAAGCACTGAGCTAAGGCAGAGTGCAGCTGTTAATGAAACGAAATACACATTGTACAGCAGAGTCACAGATTGTGTAACATTGCTCCGAACAGCTGCAACAGTTTCTAGTGCTTTTCTTCTCCAAAGTGTTGTTCTCAGTGTATTTTGTGTAAATAAATGTTTTCCAACATTCTCCCCATTACATGCACCATATGTGAATCTCCCATTCATAAGTACACACCTGACTACTAGGCGGCATATCATTAGCACCAAATTTAAGATTTATTGCATGCCTTAAATAATAACCGCCCTTCCCCCCCTCCCACTCAAAAAATAAAAACAAATGTGAGATGAAGTACCTCGGTAGTGGCAGAGGCGGCCAAGCGGCTAGCACTGGCATCAAAAGGAACTTCCAGATTAGGCTGCTGTACTTCCGTTCCCGGAGAAATCATGGGTTGTCGGCCGGTAAATAATAATTCCCTAAACAGTAAACACAAGGAAACGTCAAGCGGCGGGTGTCCCGTGTAAACTGCGTGGAAAGAAGTGATCAATCAAATGTTGGGCACGTTTAGAGCGGTCGCGAAAGCCCTCGGCATCGAAAGTCCCCGCGTCAAAAAAGCGATCGGCGCTCACAAACGTGTGTCCAAAACAACTGCGCATTTAGGTATAAACTCAATTGAAAGGTCTTGAATAAAACTTCTGGCTCAACCATTCAGTTCATTTGAATACTTCGGTAGTAGCGCGCGAGAGGCGAGCTGGATATAAACCAATGTGATTGCTCCTGTACTACCCAGTCGTGTTTCATTTCGTTCACCTTCCTCCCCCTATTAGCGGCCCTACCAGAATATAAAGCTCACCTACCACATAAACATAATCGCCCTTTAGCCGGGCGCAAATACAAACATGTTGTCGAGCAGATCAAGCAGTAGCTGCTCGCATCAAGAGCATGGAGCATAAGCATCGTCTTTCAACACTTGCGAGCTATAGCTCGCAAGTACCGCTTCGAGGCATCGTAAGTATGCATATAATTGGGCTAGGAGACAATTATTGACACAATGCGTTATCGCGCGGTGTGAGAACACTTTTAATGCGCTGCTGTTCATAAGGTGGGCCCGCACTTCCAAGTAAACTACGCGTGCGTTCCAAAGTAAACAGCTCTCTTTCGTCGTCGACACTGGATCCCGTTTCAACTTATTTACCTGGTGGCATTGATGCGTTCAGAGACGTTTAAAAAAAGGTAACAGGAAGAACAGCACGCACATAATAGCGTCGAAACGTCGGCCGCAGTGCGCATACAAGCCCAGCAGTGGCGGCGGCTTGTGGCCCCCATACGACGGGTGGCGCCTCTAGCGACAGATTTTGTCCCTATATCAACCTTCGGGCGGAGTTTCGTGACCAGAAAAACATTGAAGGACTCTGCTCGTGCTTATGCTTGCTTATATGTCCTCATGTTTAAGCTGATGCTTGCATATGCTTATGCTTGCTCATGCTTGCTTAAGCTTATGCTTGCTTGTTCTTGCTTCTGCTTGCTGATGCTTATCCTTACTTATCTTTATGCTTATACTTGTTTTTGCTTGTGCTTGTGCTTGCTTATGCTTGCTTATTATTATGCTTGCTTACGCTTGCTTATTCTTGCTTATGCTTGTGCTTGCTTATGCTATCTTATGCTTTCTTATGCTTATGCTTGCTTATGATTTCTTATGCTTATACTTGCTTATGCTTATGCTTTTTCATGTTTATGCATGCTAATGCTTATGCTTGCCTATGCTTATGCTTACTTATGCGCGCTCATACTTGCTTATGCTTATACTTGTTCATGCTTATGCTTGCTTATGCCTAGGCATATTTATGCTTAGGTTTACTAATGCTTGCTTGTGCTTGTGCTTGCTTATGCTTGCTTGTGCTTATGCTTGCTTATGCTTGCTTATGCTTGTGCTTGTTTATGCTTATGCTTTTATGCTTACTCGTGCTTATGCTAGCTCATTGTTCCTCATGCTTAAGCTTATGCTTGCATATGCCTATGCCTGCTTATGCTTATGCTTGCTTATTCTTACGCTTTTTAATGATATGCTTGCTTATGCTTGCATATGCTTCTGCTTGTTTATACCTATGCTTAGTTATGCTTATGCTTGCTTATGCTTATGCTTATGCTTGCTTCTACTTGCTTATGCTTATGCTTGCTTATCCTTGTGCTTGCTTATGCTTATGCTTGCTTATGCGTGCTTATACTTGCTTATGCATATACTTGTTTATGCTAATGCTTGCTTATGCCTAGGCATGTTTATGCTTCTGTTTGCTAATGCTTGCTTGTGCTTGTGCTTGCTTATGCTTATGCTTGCTTATGCTTGCTTATTCTTGCTTATTCTTGTGTTGCTTATGCTTATGCTTGCTTATGCTTACTCATGCCTATGCTTGTTTATTCTTCCTCACGCTTAAGCTTATGCGTGCATATGCTTATGCTTGCTTATGCTTATGCTTGATTGTGCTTGCTTCTGCTTGCTAATGCTTATCCTTACTTATCCTTATGCTTGTTTATGCTTATGCTTGCTTATGCTTATGATTGCTTATGGTTATGATCGCTTATGCTTATTCTTGCCTATACCTATGCTTGCTTATGATTATGCTTACTTATGCTTGTTTTTGCATATGCTTAATCTTAAGCTTGCTTATGCCTATGCTTGCTTACGCTTATTCTATGGCTTGATTATGTTTATGCTTGCTAATGCTTGCTTATTCTTGCTAATGCTTGGCCTTGCTTATGGTTACGCTTTGTTATGCCTGCTTATGCTCATGCTTATGCTTGCTTATACTTATGCTTGCTTATACTTATTCTGCTTATGGATTTACTTGTTTATGCTTATGCTTGCTTGTGCTTGCTTATGCTGATGCTTGCTTATGCTGATGCTTTCTTATGCTTATGTTTGCTTATGCTTATGCTTGCTTATACTTATGCTTGGTTATGCTTACGCTTGCTTAAGCTTATGCTTATGCTTGCTTCTACTTGCTTATGCTTATGCTTGCTTATCCTTATGCTTGCTTATGCTTATGCTTGCTTATGCCTATGCTTGCTAATGCTTATGCTTTCTCATGCTTATGCTTGCTTATGCCTAGCCATGTTTATGGTTATGTTTGCTAATGCTTGCTTGTGCTTGTGCTTGCTTGATATTGCGCTTGCTTGTGCTTGTGCTTGCTTATGCTTGCTTATGCTTGCTTAGGCTTACGCTTGCCTATGCTGATGCTTGCTTTCGCTTATGCTTATGCCTTGCTCATGATTATGCTCACTTATCCTTGCTTATGCTTATGTTTTTTAAGCTCATGCTTACCTATGCTTGCAAATTCTTATGGTTGCTTGTGCCTTTGCTTGTTTATGTTTGCTTATGCATATTCTTGCTTATGCTTATGCTTACTTATGCTTATGCTTGCTTATGCTTATGCTTGCTTATGCCTATGCTTGCTATAGCTTATGCTTTCTTGAGCTTACGCTTGGTTATGCCTATGCTTGCCTATGCTTATGCTTACTTATGTGTGCTTATACTTACTTATGCTTATACTTGTTCATGCTTATGCTTGCTTTTGCCTAGGCATGTTTATGCTTATATTTCCTAATGCTTGCTTGTGCTTGTGCTTGCTTATGGTTGCTTATGCTTATGCTTGCTTATGCATGCTTATTATTGCTTATGCTTGTGCTTGCTTATGCTTATGCTTGCTTATGCTTACTCGTGCTTATGCTTGCCTATTCTTTCTCATGCCTAAGATTATGCTTGCGTATGGTTGCTTATGCTTATGCTTGCTTGTGCTTGCTTCTGCTTTCTGATGCTTATCCTTACTTATCCTTATGCTTATACTTGTTTATGCTTGTGCTTGCTTATGCCTATGCTTGCTTATGCTTGCTTATTCTTGCTTATGCTTTTGCTTGCCTATGCTTATGCTAGCTTATGCTTTCTTATGCTTATGCTTGCTTATGCTTGCTTATGCTTACGCTTTTTAATATTTATGCATGCTCATGCTCATGCTTGCTTATGCCTATGCTTACTTTTGGGTCTTATACTTGCTTAGGCTTATACTTGTTCATGCTTATGCTTGCTTATGCCTAGGCATGTTTATGCTTATGTTTGCTAATGCTTGCTTGTGCTTGTTCTTGCTTATGCTTGCTTATGCTTGATTAGGCTTACGCTTGCTTAAGCTGATGTTTGTTTTCGCTTATGCTTGCTTATGCTTATGCTTGCTTCTACTTGCTTATGTTTATGTTTGCTTATACCTATGCTTGCGTATGCTTATGCTTGTTTATGCTAATGCGTGCTTATGCCTAAGCTTGCTTATGGCCATGCTCTCTTATACATATGCTCGCCTATGCCTAAGCTTGCTCAGGCCTAAGCTTGCTTATGATTATGCTTATTTATGCTTGTGCTTGTTTATGCTTATTGTTATGCTTGGTTATGCTTATGCTTGCTTATGCTTATACTTGGTTATGCCTATGCTTGCTTAGACTTATGCTTGTTTATGCCTATGCTTGCTTATGTTTGCTTAGGCTTATGTTTGCTTATGCTTATACTTGCTTATGCTTATGCTTGCTAATGCTTCCTTGTGCCTATGCTTGCTAATGCTTGCTTATGCTTGTGGTTGCATATGCTTAGGCTTGCTTATGCTTATGCTTGCTTATGCTGGTGCTTGCTTATGCTTATGCTTGCTTATGCTAATGCTTATGCTTGCTTATGCTTATTCCTATGCTTGCTTTTGCTTGCTTCTGGTTGCTTATGCTTATGCTTACTTATCCTTATGCTTATGCTTGCTATGCTTGCTTATGCTTATGCTTGCACATGTTTATGCTCTCTTATGCTAATGCTTGCTTATGACTATGCTTGCTTATGCTTATGCTTGCTTATGATGCTTATGCTTACTCGTGCTTGTGCTTGCTTATACTTCCTCATGCTTAAGCTTATGCTTGCAAATGCTTATGTTTGCTTATTCCTACTTATCCGTATGCCTATGCTTGCTTTTGCTTGCTTCTGCCTGCTTATGTTTATCCTTACTTATCCTTAGGCTTATCGTTGTTTATGCATATGCTTGCCTATGTCTATGCTTGCTCATGCTTAAGCTTGCTTATGCTTGGGCCTGTTTATGCTTATTCTTATGCTTGCTTATACTTACTCTTGCTTATGCTTATAATAATGCTTGCTTAAGGTTATGCTTGCTTATGCTTGCCTATTCTTGCTTAAGATTTGCCTTGCTTATGCTTTCTTATGCTTCCTTAAGCTTATGCTTATGTTTGCTTATGCTTATGCTTGCTTATGTTTGCTTAAGTTTATGCTTGCTTATGCCTATGCTTGCTTATGTTCATGCTTGCTTATGCTTTCTTATGCTTATGCTTGCTTATGTTTATGCTTGCTTATGCTTATGTTTGCATAAGCTTTTGCTTGTTTATGCTTATGCTTGGTGATGCTTATGCTTGGTTATGCTTATGCTTCTGCTTACTTCTGCTTGCTTATGTTTTGCTTGCTTATAACCATGCTTGCTTATGCTTATGCTTGCTAACGCTTATGCTTTCCTTTTTCAATGCTTGCTTATGCTTATGCTTGCTTATGCTTGCTTATGCTTGCTTATGCTTATGCCTGCCTATTCTTATGCTTACTTATGCGTGCTTTAACTTGCTTATGCTTATACTTGTTTATGCTTATGCTTGCGTACGCCTAGGCATGTTTATGCTTATGTTTGCTAATGCTTGCTTGTGCTTGTGCTTGCTTATGCTTGCTTATGCTTGATTAGGCTTACGCTTACTTATGCTGATGCTTGTTTTCGCTTATGCTTGCTTATGCTTATGCTTGCTTCTACTTGCTTATGCTTATGCTTGCTTATACCTATGCTTGCGTATGCTTATGCTTGTTTATGCTAATGCGTGCTTATGCCTATGCTTGCTTATGGCCATGCTCTCTTATGCATATGCTCGCCTATGCCTAAGCTTGCTCAGGCCTAAGCTTGCTTATGATTATGGTTATTTATGCTTGTGCTTGTTTATGCTTATTCTTATGCTTGGTTATGCTTATGCTTGCTTATGCTTACGCTTGCTTATTCTTGCTTACGCTTTGGCTTGCTTACGCTTATGTTTTGTTAAGTCTGCTTATGCTCATGCTTTTGCTTGGTTATGCTTACGCTTGCCTATTTTTATGCATACTTATGCGTGCTTATACTGGTTTATGCTTATGCTTGCGTATGCCTAGGCATGTTCATGCTTATGTTTGCTATTGCTTGCTTGTGCTAGTGCTTGCTTATGCTTGCTTAGGTTTACGCTTGCTTATGATGATGCTTGCTTTCGCTTATGCTTATGTTTGTTCATGCTTATGCTTGCTTGTACTTGCTTATGCTTATGTTTGCGTATGCTTATGCTCACTTATGCTAGCGCTTGCTTATGCTTATGCGTGCGTATGCTTATGCTTGTTTATGCTTATGCTTGCTTATGCACAAGCTTGGTTAAGCTTAAGCTTGCTTATGCTTACTTATGCTTGTGTTTGTTTATGCTTATTCTTATGCTTGCTCATGCTTAAGCTTGCTTATGCTTATGCTTGCTTATTCTTGCTTATGCCTTGGCTTGCTTATGCTTATGCTTTGTTATGCTTGCTTATGCTTATGCTTCTGCTTGCTTATGCTTATGCTTGCCTATACTTATTCTGCTTATGCCTATACTTGTTTATGCTTATGCTTGCTTATGCTTGCTTATGTTCATGCTTGCTTATGCTTGCCTATTCTTGCTTATGCTTGTGCTTGCTTATGTTTATGCTTGCTTAAGCTTGCTTATGCTATGCTTGCCTATGCTTATGCTTACTTATGCGTGCCTAAACTTGCTTATGCTTATACTTGTTTATGCTTATGATTGCTTATGCCTAGACATGTTTATGCTTATGTTTTCTAATGCTTGCTTGTGGTTGGGCTTGCTTATGCTTGCTTATGCTTGCTTATGCTTGCTTATTCTTGCTTATGGTTGTGCTTGCTTACGCTTATGCTTGCTTATGCTTACTCGTGCTTATGCTTGCTTATTCTTCCTCATGCTTAAGCTTATGCTTGCTTATGCTTATGCTTGCTTGTGCTTGCTTCTGCTTGCTGATGCTTATCCTTACTTATCTTTATGCTTATACTTGTTTTTGCTTGTGCTTGTGCTTGCTTATACTTGCTTATTGTTATGCTTGCTTATGCTTGCTTATGCTTATGCTTGCTTATGCTTAAGCTTTTTATAGTTTATGCATGCTTATGTTTATTCTTGCCTATGCCTATGCCTACTTATGCGTGCTTATACATGCTTACGCTTGCTTATGCCTTGGCATGTTTATGTTTATGTTTCCTAAAGCTTGCTTGTGCTTGTGCTTGCTTATGCTTATGCTTGCTTATACTTGCTTATTCTTGCTTATGCTTGTTCTTGCTTATGCTTATGCTTGCTTATGCCTACTCGTGCCTATGCTTGCTTATTCTTCCTCATGCTTAAGCTTATGCTTGCATATGCTTATGCTTGCTTATGCTTGCTTATGCATATGCTTGCTTGTGCTTGCTTCTGCTTGCTAATGCTTATTCTTGTCTATGCCTATGCTTGCCTTACGCTTATGCTTGCTTATGATTATGCTTACTTATGCTTGTTTTTGTTTATGCTTATTCTTAAGCTTGCTTATGCTTATGCTTGCTTACGCTTATGCTATTGCTTGCTAATGCTTATGCTTGCTTATCCTTGCTTATGCTTGGGCTTGCTTTTGGGTATGTTTTCTTATGCCTGCTTATGCTCATGCTTATGCTTGCTTAACCATATGCTTGCGTATACTTATTCTGCTTATGGTTTTAATTGTTTATGCTTATGATTGCTTGTGCTTGCTTATGCTGATGCTTGCTTATGCAGATGCTTGCTTATGCTTGCTTAAGCCTATGCTTGCTTATGCTTACGCTTGCTTATGTTTATGCTTGTTTATGCTTTCTTATGCTTATGCTTGCATATGCTTGCTTATTCTTATGCTTTTTAATGTTATGCTTGCTTGCGCTTATGCTTGCTTATGCTTATGCTTGCATATGCTTCTGCTTGTTTTTACTTCTGCTTTTCTGCTTGCTTATGCTTATTCTTATGCTTGCTTCTACTTGCTTATGCTTATGCTTGCTTCTACATGCTTATGCTTATGCCTGCTTATCCTTATGCTTGCTTATGCCTATGCTTGCTAATGCTTATGATTTCTTATGCCTATGCTTGCTTATGCTTACGCTTGGTCATGCTTATGCTTGCCTAAGCTTATGCTTACTTATGCGTGCTTATACTTGCTTATGCTTATACTTGTTTATGCTTATGCTTGCTTATGCCTAGGCATGTTTATGGTTATGTTTGCTAATGCTTGCTTGTGCTTGTGCTTGCTTATGCTTGCTTAGGCTTATGTTTGTTTATGTTCATGCTTACTTATGCTTGCAAATGCCTATGCTTGCTTGTGTCTATGCTTGTTTATGCTTGCTTACGCATATGCTTGCTTATGCTTATGCTTATGCTTGCTTATGCTTGTGCTTGCTTATGCCTAGGCATGTTTATGCTTATGTTTGCTAACGCTTGCTTGTGCTTGAGCTTGCTTATGCTTGCTTAGGCTTATGTTTGTTTATGCTCATGCTTACTTATGCTTGCAAATCCCTATGCTTGTTTGTGTCTATGCTTGTTTATGCTTGCTTACGCATATGCTTGCTTATGCTTATGCTTACTTATGCTTATGCTTGCTTATGCTTGTGCTTGCTTATGCTTATGCTTCCGCATGTTTATGCTTGTTTATGCTAATGCGTGCTTATGCTTGCTTATGATTATGCTTGCCTATGCTTATGCTTGCTTATACTTGCCTATGCTTATGCTTGCTTATGCTTGTTTATTCTTATGCTTTCTTATGCTTATGCTTTCTTATGCTTATGCTTGCTTATGCTTATGCTTGCTTATACTTATGCTTACTTATGCTTATGGTTGCTTAAACCTATACTTGCTTATTCCTATGCTTGCTTATGCTTGTGTTTGGTTATGCTGATGCTTCCTTATGCTTATGCTCGCTCTAGCTTATGCTTGCTTATGCAGATGCTTGCTTACGCTTATGCTTGCTTATGCTTATGCTTGCTTATGCTTGCTTATGCTTATGCTTTCTTATGCTCATGCTTATGCTTGCTTATTATGCTGCTTATGCTTGCTTATGCCTATTCTTGCTTTTGCTACTCTTGCATATGCTTATGCTTATGCAGGCTTATGCTGGCTTATGCTTATACTTTCTTATGCTTATTCTTCCTTATGCTTATGGTTATGCTTGCTTATGGTTATGCTTGCTTATGCTTATGTTTGCTTTTGCTTATGCTTGCTTATGCTTGCTTGTGCTTTCGCTTGCTCGGGCTTATGCTTGTTTGTGCCTATGCTTGCTTGTGCCAATACTAGCTTATGCCTATGCTTGCTTATGCTTATGCTTGCGTATGGTTATGCTTGCTTATGCTTGCTCATGCCTATGGTTGCTTTTGCTTATGCTTATGCTTGCTTATACTTATGCGTGCTTAAGCTTCCCTATGCTTGCCTATGCCTATACTTGCTTATGCTTAAGCTTGCTTATGCATATTCTTGCTTATGCTTATGCTTGATTATGCATATTCTTGCGAATGCTTATGCTTGCTTATGCTTATACTTGGTTAGGCCTATGTTTGCTCATGCTTGCGTATGCTTATGCTTGTTTATGCTTATGCTTGCTTATGCTTGTTTAGGCTTATGTTTGCTTATGCTTATGCTTGCTTATGCTAATGCTTGCTTATGCTTGCTGATGCTTCCTTGTACTTATGATTGTTTCTGCTTGCTTATGCTTGTGCTTGCCTATGCTTAGGCTTTCTTCTGCTTGATTTGCTTATGCTTGCTTATGGTTATGCTTGCTTATGCTTGCATATGCTCATGCTTGGGTATGCTTGCATATGCTCATGCTTGCTTATGCTTGCTTATCCTAATCATGCTTATGCTTGCTTTTTCTTACTCATGCCTATGCTCATGCTTATGCTTTCTTATACCTATGCTTGCTTTTGCTTGTGCTTTCTTATGCCTGCCTATGCTTTCTTATGCTTGCTTATGCCCATGCTTGCTTATGCTTATGCCCGCTTATTTTTATGCTTGCTTATGGTTATGCTATCTTATGCTAATGCTTGCTTATGCCTATGCTTTCTTATGCTTATGCTTGCTTATGTTTTTGCTTTTGCTTGCTAATGCTTATGTTTGCTTACGCTTGCTTATTCTTGCTTATGCGTGTGCTTGCTTATGCTTATGCTTGCTTATGCTTACTCGTGCTTATAGTTGCCTATTTTTCCTCATGCTTAAGCTTATGCTTGCATATGCTTATGCTTGCTTATGCTTATGCTTGCTTATGCTTGCTTATAATTATGCTTATACTTGCTTTTGCTTGCTTCTGCTTGATTATGCTTATCCTTACTTATCCTTATGCTTATGTTTGCTTATGCTTATGCTTGCTTATGCTTAAGCTTACTTATGCTAATGTTTGCTTATGCTTATGCTTGCTTATTCTTGCTTATGCTTGGGCTTGCTTATGTTTACGCTTTCTTTTGCTTGCTTATGCTTATGCTTATGCCTAAGCTTGCTTATGCCTATGCTTGCCTATACTTATTCTGCTTATGCCTATACTTGCTTATGCTTATGCTTGCTTATGCTGATGCTTGCTTATGCTTGCTTTAGCTTATGCTTGTTTATGCTTATGCTTGCTTATGCTTATGCCTGGTTATGCTTATGCTTGGTTATGCTTATACTTGCTTATGCTTCTGCTTCTGCTTGCTTATGCTTATTTTTGCTTATACCCATGCTTGCTTATGCTTATGCTTACTTATGCTTATGCTTGCTTATGCTTGCTTATGCTTATGCCTGCCTATTCTTATGCTTACTTATGCGTGCTTTAACTTGCTTATGCTTATTCTTGTTTATGCTTAGGCTTGCATATGCCTAGGCATGTTTATGCTTATGTTTGTGCTTATTGTTGTGTTTATGTTGTGCTTATTGTTTATTGTTGTGCTTATGTTGTGCTTATTATTGCTTGCTTGTGCTTGTGCTTTCTTATGCTTGCTTAGGCTTGCTTATTCTTGCTTATGGTATGCTTGCTTACACTTATGCTTGCTTAGGCTTACTCGTGCTTATGCTTGCTTATTCTTCCTCATGATTAAGCTTATGCTTGCATATGCTTACCCTTGCTTACGCTTATGCTTGCTTGTGCTTGTTTCTGCTTGCTGATGCTTATCCTTACTTATCTTTATGCTTATACTTGTTTTTGCTTGTGTTTGTGCTTGCTTAAACATGCTTATTCTTATGCTTGCTTACGCTTGCTTATTCTTGCTTATGCTTGTGCTAGCTTACGCGTTCTTATGCTTATGCTCGATTATGCTTCCTTATGCTTATGCTTGCTTATGCTTACGCTTTTTAATGTTTATGCATGCTCATGCTTATGCTTGCCTATGCTTGTGCTTACTTATGCGTGCTTATACTTGCTTATGCTTGCTTATGCCTAGGCATGTTTATGCTTATGTTTCCTAATGCTTGCTTGTGCTTGTGCTTGCTTATGCTTATGCTTGCTTATTCTTGCTTATGCTTGTTCTTGCTTATGCTAATGCTTGCTTTTGCTCACTCGTGCCTATGCTTGCTTATTCTTCCTCATGCTTAAGCTTATGCTTGCATATGCTTATGCTTGCTTATGCTTGCTCATGCGTATGCTTGCTTGTGCTTGCTTCTGCTTGCTAATGCTTATCCTCACTTATCCTGATGCTTATGCTTGTTTATGCTTATGCTTGCTTATGCTTATGATTGGTTATGGTTATGCTCGCTTATGCTTATTCTTGCCTATGCCTATGCTTGCTTACGCTTAAGCTTGCTTATGATTATGCTTACTTATCCTTGTGTTCGTTTATGCTTATTGTTAAGTTTGCTGATGCTTATGCTTGCTTACGCTTATGCTATTGCTTGCTAATGCTTATGCTTGCTTATGCCTATGCTTGGTTATGCTTGCTTATTCTTGCTTATGCTTGGGCTTGCATAGGGTTATGCTTGCTTATGCTTGCATATGCTCATGCTTGCTTATTCTTGCTCATCCTTACTCATACTTATGCTTGCTTATTCTTACTCATGCCTATGCTCATACTTGCATAAGTTTATGCTTACTTATGCTTATGCTTGCTTATGCTAATGCTTTCTTATATCTATGCTTGCTTATGCTTATGCTTGCTTATGCTTGCTTATGCTTTCTTATGCCTGCTTATGCTTTCTTATACTTGCTTATGCCCATGCTTTCTTATGCTCGCTTATTTTTATGCTTGCTTATGGTTATGCTCTCTTATGCTAATGCTTGCTTATGGTTATGCTCTCTTATGCTAATGCTTGCTTATGCCTGTGCTTGCTTATGCTTATGCTTGCTTATGTTTATGCTTTTGCTTGCTTATGCTTACGCTTGCTTACGCTTGCTTATTCTATCTTATGCTTGTGCTTGCTCACGCTTATGCTTGCTTATGCTTACTCGTGCTTATGGTTGCTTATTCTTCCTCATCCTTAAGCTTATGCTTGCATATGCCTATGCTTGCTTATGCTTATGCTTGCTTCTGCTTGCTTATGCTTATGCTTATACTTGCTTGTGCTTGCTTCTGCTTGATTATGCTTATCCTTACTTGTCCTTATGCTAATGTTTGCTTATGCTTAAGCTTACTTATGCTTATGGTTGCTCATGCTTGCGCTTGTTTATGTTTATTCTTAAGCTTGCTTTCTTATGCTAATGTTTGCTTATGCTTATGCTTGCTTATTCTTGCTTATGCTTGGGCTTGCTTATGTTTACGCTTTCTTACGCTTGTTTATGCTTATGCTTATGCCTATGCTTGCTTATGCCTATGCTTGCCTATGCTTATTCTGCTTATGCCTATACTTGCTTATGCTTATGCTTGCTTATGCTGATGCTTGCTTTTGCTTGCTTTAGCTTATGCTTGTTCATGCTTATGCTTGCTTATGTTTATGCTTGCCTATGCTTTTTTATGCTTATGCTTGCCTATACTTATGCTTGCTTATGCTTCTGCTTGTTCATGCTTAGGCTTCATTATGCTTCTGCTTCTTATGCTTGTGCTTGCTTATGCTTATGCTTGCTTATCCTTATGCTTGCTTATGCTTATGCTTACTTATGCTTATGCTTGCTTATGCTTGCTTAGGCTTATGCTTGCTTATGCTGATGCTTGCTTTCGCTTAAGCTTATGCTTGCTTATGCTTATGTTTGTTTAGGTTCATGCTTACTATGCTTGCAAATGCCTATGCTTTCTTATGCTTGTGCTTGCTTTCGCTTGCTCATGCTTGCTTATGCCTATGCTTGTTTATGAATATGCTTTCTTATGCTTATGCTTACTTATGCTGTTATGGCGTTTATTAAACGGCGTGTCGTGCGTGTGCGTGAAACAAATAATCAACGCAGAAGAAATGAGAAGTGTGTTGCTGCTTACTTTAAACCATCTGCGGAAGATGCCAGGAGGGCCAAATAAAAGTTCACAGAAGTCGTTTGCAACTAACACCATGGCGAATTAAACGGCACTGCACCACTATGTAGTCATAGGTCAGCGTTAGTTTAGCTGGCATTTCTTTACGCGTATTCGTCGACGACTAGCCGACTCGTCTTAGCACGATCTCTTCTGTGACAGGAGTTTGATAGCTATTTTCCAATGCGAAGCAATTCTTGGTAAACTGCGGTAACTTTGAGCGTATATATATATATATATATATATATATATATATATATATATTTGTCTATCTATCAATCTATCTGTCTGTCTGTCTGTCTGTCTAGCCGCCTACGACGTTTAGCTCTCTTGGCCATTTTGATAATGGTATCGATACCAAATTTTGTATGGCATAACATGACTGCATGACGAGCATCAGTGACTAGTCAAAACATTATAACTCATCACATGTGTGTCATGGCTTATATTTCATGATCATGGCTTCACATATACCTAAGTTGGTATTACGTGATGTAAACAGACAACGAAGGTAAATCACGCGTCCAAACATGATAATAAAGACACGCGTGTCATGCAGAACATGGATACATGCTACGCTGATAGCGCGCTCACAGCCATTTTCATAGCTCCACATATACCAAATTTGGTATCACATGACGTCACTAGACGACAAAGGTAAATGACACGTCCAAACATCATAATCATGACATGCGTGTCATGTAAAACATGACTACATGCTACGCTCATAGAGCGCTCACGGCCATTTTCACAGCTCCACATATACCAAATTTGGTATCACAAGACGTGACTAGACAATGAAGGTAAATCACACGTCTGAACATCATTATCATGACATGCGTGTCAAGGAAAACATGACTATATGCTACGCTTATAGCGCGCTCACGGTCGTTTTCATAGCTCTACATATACCAATGTATCACATAACGTGAATTGACGGCGAAGCTAAATTTCACGTCCGAACATGATAATGATGGTATGCGTGCCATGTAAAACATGACTACATGCTACGCTCATAGCGCACTAGCCGCCGTTTTCATAGCTCCACACAAACCAAATTTGGTATCACATGACGTGACTAGACGGCGAAGATAAATTACGAACATGACAATCAAGATATCTGTGTCATGTAAAACATGATTACATGCTACATTCATGGCGTGTTCGTCGCCATTTACCTATCTCCAAATATACCAAATTTGGCATTACGTGAAGTGAATAAAAGAAAAGGGTAAAAGACAAGTTCAAATATGAGAACATGAAGTGGGTGTCACGTAAAACACGATTGTAATCGAAACTCATTGCGCTCTTGCAGCTGTTTCGCTTGATCCACATATACCAAGTTTGGCATCACATGACTTGAATATACAGGGAAGGTAACTTATACGTCCGAACATAATAATAATGATATGCGTGTCATGTAAAACATGACTACATAATATGATCATAGCGCACTCGCTGCCGTTTCGTTACATATACCAAATTTGGTATCACGTGACGTGAAAAAGCGGCGAAGGTTAATGGTGCGTTCAAAAATGATAATCAAAACATGAAAGTCATGTACGCATAATTGAAGTCAGCGTCGCAATGTTCTGATTTTAAAGTGACATGTGAATCTTCCTCATTTGTGCTTCGCATATCATCCATTCCCACTGTACGTGGGATCTGGCAATTCTTAAAATCTAACGCAGCAATTTTGTCAACAAATTGACGTCACTTGTTAACCGATATCGCGTCGCATACGCTTGATTTTCGTTCACACAGAAGTGTTCTCTCCTCCTACAGATGGCGCTAAGCAGCATAAAAGACTAATGAGACACCTTTTTGTGTACGTATGGGCTTCCATGGGAGCTTCGCTGCCAGTTACAATTACCTGGTGCCAACTTTACGAGCGCTTCTTTCCATGCGCCGTCAGGGCGGTGTCAGTGGTAGTAACGGCATGCGCTTCCCCCAGTGGGTGCTAAGAAGATTTTCTGATGCATAAAAGATATTCATAACATATTTGCACATTGCGCCTGCATTTTATTTGTTCGAAAAATAAACATTATTTGTGAACCATGACGATTGATTCGCCCTTGAACAAAACCTGGGTATTCAATATTGGTGCTTGTTCCCTCCTCACCTATAGACGAGAGCACGCCTACCTCGAACACAGACGCCTTCGGTGGTATACCCTCGCTCCCAAAGACGCCATAATTTGTTTGCACCTGCCAAGGCACGCCTCTCTAGAATGGAATGCAGTGGCTCTGGGAGTTTCGAATGTGAAAAAGCGCCTGTTCACGCTGCGCCTGCTTATAAAATGTCATCGGGGTACCACTGCACCGTCATCTGATGCGACAACAACCAGCGCAAGAGGAAGAGATTGTTGAGCACTGCCTGTAAAGTTCAAAGCGCATTACGGGGAATCGTGCTGGTGTGGTGTTTTGCGATTGCACAGATTTCCGTCCACAACAAAAAATGCTGAGCTCCACCGCCTTAAAATATATTCGCATTCAGCAGGAAGAACTACAAGCCCTGTGAAGTGTACGAGTTCTAGGGTCTCCAAATGACGGGCGACATGCCATGTTCTTGAAGTGAACGAACCCAGTAGACGTAGTCGGTACAAACCAAAACACACACACACATACAATTATTTAACTACTTTTGAACGATGATATTGTCCGCCTACTCGATATATCAATCGTTATCAACAACCTAGGACATCCGTACACAATATGTTTATACACTCTATGACAAACACAATAACACAACAAACAAAATAACACACCGAAGGTGGTGTCGCCAACGCTTGATTTACCACGAGGGCCCCCGATGCACGGCCCGCGGTGCCACGCGCCGAGAACCCACGTTAGAGACAACCGTTCGCGGCAACCACCACGCTCAGAAGAGACTCGCTCAAATCTTGCCCGCACCAAGGGTTCCCTTTCGCAAGGGGTCACGGGCGGTGCTACCGCTCTACCAACCACGATGATGATAGCGGTGCTCAACGCGTCCACAATGCCACCTACCGCCCGGTGCTTGTAACCCAAAATTCGGCTTTTGGGCGAGACATGCGCGCCACGCAGCGCAAACAACTTTACAGTAGGGGTCAGCACCCCCACATCCTCCCTACTCTAATTCCAACCATAGTTCGAAAAACAAAGAAATTAGCTACACGAGATTTAACAAAAAATGACATCACTAGTTTCTTCATAATGTTCTTGCAGTACGACCCTACACCGGATGACGCTGCTGCACTGTCCAGCTCAACTTTACCTTGTTATGGCGTTTATTAGCAGGCACAGAGCGAGTATACACAATGGCGACAGTAACGGCCAAGCACGGACTCTCAGCGCGAGTGGCGTCCTTTTTGGGTAGACCAACTAGAGAACACTTGAGAGTTTGACCCACTTCAGTGTTCGGTGGCTTCTCTACAATTACCTCGGGGTCGAAGAGGGAGCCGCCTGGCGACCTAACAGCTTGTCACTACGAGCGGGTCATAGTAAGCCTTCAGGCGCTCCACGTTCACTATGTATGCCGCGACGGCGCATGCCTTCGCGGTATACACGTTGACTATCTATGCCGCGACAGCGCATGTCCGAAGATTGTTTAATTGGCTTGACAAGCTAGTTGACTGGAGATGTTCGCTCGATCACATGGTAGGGACCTTTATATTTTGGGAGTTGTTTGAAAAAAAGGCCAGCTACAGAGGTCAGGATTGAGAGCCATACAAGCGAACCAGGAAGGAACGTGGATTCAGAAGTGGCGGAGCCATCATGAATACTCTTCTGCCGCTCTTGCTCTTGCGTCGTAAATGTCTTGATCAGCTTACGACACTCTTCGGCAAGCCTGGCTGTCTCGGAAATGGGTGCACGCTCAGATGGATCCGGCGTGTGCGGGAGTATCTTGTCGATGGTGTGTGACGGGTGCCTTCCGTACAGCAAGAAGAAAGGTGAAAAACCGGTCGTGCTCTGAGGGGCGGTGTTGTAGGCGTAGGTGACGAAGGGCAGTATAGTATCCCAATTCGTGTGGTTGGCGGCGACATGACATCGACAGCATGTCGCCGAGGGGCCGGTTAAAGCGTTCGGTCAGACTATTCGTCTGCGGGTGGTAAGCAGTAGTTTTGCGGTGGACAGAATGGCACTCAGTGAGAATAGCGTCGACGACTTCTGACAAGAAGACACGGCCTCGATCACTGAGAAGCTGCTGGGGTGGACCATGGCGCAGTATGAATCGATGTAGTAGGAAGGACGCAACATCACGCGCAGTAGCTGTAGGGAGAGCGGCGGTTTCTTCGTATCGCGTTAAATGATCTACGGCGACGATGGCCCAGCGGTTGCCAGTGGACGTCAGAGGGAGTGGTCTTTACAAATCGATACCTATGCCCCCAAACGAACGGTCAGGGCAAGGTAACGGTTACAGACCAGCTGGTGACATGTGTGCGGACGGTTTGTGGCGTTGGCAAGGGAGACAGGAGCGAACGAACTGCTGGACATAGCGGTACATCCCGCGCCAGAAGTAGCGTTGTCTAATGCGATGGTAGGTTTTGAATACCGCAGAGTGCGCGCACTGTGGATCAGAATGGAAGGATTCACATATCTCCAGCCGCAGACTGCGGGGTATCACAAGTAGCCACTGCCGGCCATCGGCGTCGTAATTGCGTCGGTGTAGGAGGCCGTCACGAATGGTGAAATGGTGAGCTCGACGACGCAAGGCACGCGTGGATGGCGTTGCGGACGAATCAGAGAGCAAGTCGATCAGTTGTGCGATTCAATTATCCTTTCGCTGTTCGGTATCGATGATGTCAATATGAATGGCAGAAACAGCAACCGAGGATACTGAGCAGAGCACGTCAGCTTCAGGCAGAGGGGAGCGCGACAGGGCGTCGGCGTCAGCATGCTGGCGTCCGTTGCGGTAGAGCACGTCGATGTCCTAGTCTTGTAAGCGAAGAGCCCAACGGGCGAGGTGGCCTGAAGGATCTTTCAATGATGACAGTCAGCATAGTGCATGATGGTCGGTGACGACATCAAATGGGCGACCATACAAATAAGGTCGAAACTTTGTAAGAGCCCAGACGATCACCACGCACTCTTTTTCCGTGACGGTGTAGCTTGTCTCGGCTCTCGTGAGCGTACGGCTTACATATGCCACAACATAATTAGGGAACCCGGGTTTGCGCTTCGCCTGGACAGCGCCGAGGCCTACACCACTGGCGTCCGTGTGCACCTCTGATGGGGCCGTAGGGTCGTAGTGGCGGAGAATCGGAGGAGACGTCAACAAATGGTGGAGCTTCAAGAACGCGTTGTCGCACTCTGACAACCACCAATTGAGGGGCCCGTTACTTCCAAGGAGCTTCGTCAGCGGTGATATAATCGTGGCAAAGTTCTGTATGAAGCGTCAGAAGTATGAACACAGGCCCACGAAACTAGGCAGTTCTTTGACGGACGCAGGTTTTGGGAATTCGGCCGCGGCCCGAAGCTTGGCTGGGTCAGGAAGAATGCCATCCTTGGACATGACGTACCCTAGGATGGTGAGTTGGCGTGCTGCAAAGCGGCACTTCTTCAGATTTAGTTGCAAGCCGGCATTGCTCACACGTGCGAAAACTTCCTTTAGATGTTGGAGATATGTGGAGAAATCTGGAGCGAAGACAACAACGTCATCGAGGTAACACAAGCACGTGTGTCATTTCAAGTTGCGCAGAACGGTGTCCATCATGCACTCAAATGTCTCAGGTGCATTACACAGACCAAACGGCATGACGTTGAATTCGTACAAGCGGTCGGGTGTTTTGAAGGCAGTCTTCGGTTCAGCGTCATCAGCCAGGGTTACTTGCCAGTACCCCGAGCGCAGATCGAGAGAAGAAAAAAATTGGGCTCCGTGAAGGCTGTCTATTGCGTCGTCGATGCGCGGCAGTGGGTAGAACTCCTTGCGAGTGATCTTATTGAGCCGTCTGTAGTCCACACAGAACCGCACAGAACCATCTTGCTTCGCAACAAGAACAACAGGAGACGCCCACGGACTGTCCGAGGGCCGAATGACGTCGCGTCGGAGCATATCGTCAACCTGCTCAGTAATTTCTCGGCGTTCAGCAGGCGACACGCCATATGGACGTTGCCGTAATGGTGGATGGGCACCAGTGTCGATACGAAGCGTAATAGTGGACACGCGACTGAGAGAACTTCGCCCGACATCGAAAGAAGAACGGTATTCTTGCAACAGGTCTAGAAGCTGAGAACGCTGTACTGACGTAAGGTTGTCATCAATGTATGGGCCAAATACATCAGGAGATGATGAGTCAGAAGTAGAAACAGCACTGATGGTACGCGAATTGGGACAACGAGAGTCTTCGGGTACGTCCAGGACTTGTAAGTCGTCGACTGGTTCCACTCTGCCGAGACATTTCCCTCGAACCAAGGTAACAGTGTACGAGAATGGGTTGGTCACGAAAATAGCGGTGTTGCCCTGGGTGATTTGCAGGGTCGCGAAAGGTACTAGCATCCCTTTCTTTCTGGAAGCACGGTTGGATGGCGAAACGAGTGCAATTGTATCGGAGAGACCGGTGCAGTAGACCGATACACCCATCGTAGAGCTTGGAGGCACTATAGTATCGTATTTCACGAGAATCTTGCTCAGTGTCGAGGGACCATCTTCTGGTGTAAAATGCGAGAAGGGCAAGAGCTCAATTACGGCGGCGGCACAATGAATGACGGCGTCGTTGCGGGAGAGAAAATCCCATCCCAGGATGACGTCATGAGAGCACGCAGGAATGATGATGAATTGGGCGACATACAGAACGTCCTGAACAACAACGCGAGCTGTGCAGCCTGCTGTAGGAGTAATACGATGTGAGCTAGCGGTACGAAGGGACAGTCCAGAAATCGGCGTTGTCACTTTTCGAAGCAAGTGGCAAAGGTTTTCGCTCATAACTGATACCGCAGCTCCAGTGTCAATAAGAGCAGACGCATGAACACCGTCCACAAGCACGTCAATGACATTACATGGGCGCCTCTGAGGGCTTTCACAATGCAATAGCGTAACAGTCCTTGCGTCTGGGACTGCGACGACTAGTTTTTCCGCTCATGAGCAGAAGAACTTGGCCGCATGGGGGACAAAGACCGACGTCGTGGAGACGGCGACCTTCGAGCAGACGGACCTGGGCGAGACGACAGTGGCACAGACGGATGTTCGTCGTTATACGAACGGCTATGGTGGCCAGCAACAGGAGAAGAAATGGGAGCCGGCTATAGTCGAGAGCAATAACGGGCTGCGTGACCAGCGTAACCACAAGCAAAGCAGACGGGCCGGTTGTCGAGTGTGCGCCATCGGTTTGCCGGGGATGGCATCGCCCGGAACGGTGGTTGGAATGGCTGCATGGTGGGCTGAAAATGAGGCTGAGGGGTTGCGCCAACATACGCAGCCGGCATACCCGCTGCAAAGGACGGAGGTCGTGCGGCAGCTTCGGCGTAAGTCAGTGGTGCAGGCGCTTAAACGACTGGAGGCGGCCTGGCGACCACTTGGGCGTAACTTGGGGGCACAGGAGCTGGAAGTTGTTGTGGCTGGTATGCAGGCATGACCTCCGCTATTTCCTGCTCAATCGCTTGGCGGATGGGTGGAAGAATAGTAGTTGCCAATTGTTGAACAGCCGGTGGGTGGGCAAAGGGAAGGAGAGAGAACTGGCGTGCAATTTCCTCAAGGATGAAGGACTTTAGGTCTGCCAGCAGCGCCACCTGATCACATCTCGCCTCCAAGCCAGCAAGCCCTGCTTCTCGTGGTGTAGAGCGACGGGTCATCGAACGCTGCCGGCGGAACTCCTCGTAGCTCTGGCACAGCGTGATGACCTCAGCTACTGTGCCTGGGTTTTTGGCTAGCAGCATCGTGAAGGCATCATCGTCAATGCCCTTCATGACGTTCCGAATCCTGTATGATTCGGACATGCTGTCGTTGGATTTCTTGCACAGGTCCAGGACATCTTCAATGTAACAGGTGAATGATTCACTGACCTGCTGAGCGCGTTCGCGTAAGCGCTGCTCGGCTTGCAGCTTGCGAACGGCAGGGCGGCCAAAAACGTTTTTAAATCGGACCAGGTTGTAAACTCGGACGCGTGGTTGGTGTACCACAAATTTGCAACTCCCGCAAGGTAGAACACCAAGTTTGTCAACTTGCCATCCTCAAACCATTTGTTAGGGACGCTCACACACTCGTAAATGGTGAGCCAGTCCTCCACGTCAGTGCCATTGGCGCCCGTGAAGTTGGGTGAATCGCGGATCGTGGGGACACTGGGACAAGGGGGTGGCATGGGAGGAGGCGTTTGCTAAGAGGCGTCGTGCGACATAGTAGATTGCAGGGTACGTGAGCATAGTTCCAAGGGCATCGAAGGGGATCGTAGCAATCTCTACCAATTTGTCATGGCGTTTATTAGCCGGAACACAGCGAGTCTACACAATGGCGACAGTAACGGCCAAGCACGGACTCTCCGCGCGAGCGGCGTTCTTTTTTGGGCAGACCCACTAGAAAGCACTTCGACCCATTTCAGTGTTCGGTGGCTTCTCTACATGCTTATGCTTGCTTATGCTTATGCTAGCTTATGCTTATGCTAACTTATGCCCATGTTTGCTTATTCTTGTGCTTGCTTATGCTTATGCTTCCGTATGCCTATGCTTGTTTATGTTAATGCGTGCTTATGCTTATGCTTGCTTATGATTATGCTTGCCTATGCCTAAGCTTGCTTATGCTTGCCTATGCTTATGCTTGCTTATGCATATGCTTGCCTATGCTTGTTTATGCTTGTGCTTATGCTTGTTTACTCTTATGCTTTCTTATGCTTGCTTATGCTTATGCTTGCTTATACTTATGCTTTCTTATGCTTATGCTTGCTTAAAACTTTACTTGATTATGCCTTTGCTTGCTTATGCTTATGTTTGGTTATGCCGAAGCTTTCTTACGCTTTAGCTCACTTAAGCTTATGCTTGGTTATGCTAATGCTTCCTTATGCTTATGCTTGTTTAAGCTTATGCTTGTTTATGCTTCCTTGTGCTTATGTTTGCTTATGCTTGTGCTTGCTTATGCTTAGGCTTTCTTATGCTTATGCCTGCTTATGCTTGTGCTTGTTTTGCTTATGCTTCCTTATGGTTATGCTCGCTTATGCTTGCTTATGTTTATGCTTGCTTTTGCTTACTCATGCTTATGCTTGCTTATTGTTACTCATGCTTATGCTTATACTTGCATATGCTTATGCTTACTTATGCTTATGCTTGCTTATGCTTATGGTTGCTTATGCTTACGCTTGCATATGCTTATGTTTGCTTATGCTTGCTTTTGGTTGCTTCTGCTTGCTTATGCTTATGCTTACTTATCCTTATGCTTATGCTTGCTTATACCTATGCTTGCTTATGGTTATGCTTGCTTATGCCCATGCTTGCTTATGCTTATGCTTGCTTAGTTTTATGCTTGCTTATGGTGATGCTCTCTTATGCTAATGCTTGCCAATGCCTATGCTTGCTTATGCTTATGCTTCTTTATGCCTATTCTTGCTCTTGCTTGCTTATTCTTGCATATGCTTGTGCTTGCTTATGCTTGCTTATGCTTACTCGTGCTATTGTTGCTTATTCTTCCTCATGCTTAAGCTTATGCTTGCTTATGCCTATGCTTGCTTATGCTTGCTTATGCTTATGCTTATACTTGCTTTTGCTTGCTTCTGCTTGCTTGTGCTTATGCTTACTTATCCTTATGCTTATGCTTGTTTTTGCTTATGCTTGCTTATGCTTATGCTTGCTTGTGCTTATGCTTGCTTATGCCTATGCTTGCTTATGTTTATGCTTGATTATGCCTATGCTTGCTTAGGCTTATGCTCTCTTATGCTTATGCGTTGCTTATGTCTATGATTTCTTATGCTTAAGCTTGCTTATGCTTATGCTTGTGCTTGTTTATGCTTATTCTTATGCTTGCTTATGCTAATGTTTGCTTATGCTTATGCTTGCTTATACTTGCTTATGCTTGGGCTTGCTTATGATTATGCTTATGCTTATGCTTGCTTATGCTGATGCTCGCTTATGCTTGCTTGAGCTTATGTTTGTTTATGCTTATGCTTGCTTATGCTTATGCTTGCCAATCTCTATGCTTGCTTAGGCTTATGCTTTCTTATAATTATGCCTGCTTATGCTTATGCTTTTTATGCTTACGCTTGCTTTGCTTATGCTTGCTTACGCTTATGCTTGCTTATGCTTATGCTTGCTTATACTTATGCTTATTCTTGCTTTGCTACTCTTGCTTATGTTTATGCTTGCTTATGCTTATGCTGTCTTATGCTTGCTTGAGCTTATGCTTGCTTATGCCTCTTCTTGCTTATTCTTATACTTATGCTGGCTCATGCTTATACTTACGCTGGCTTATGCTTATTCTCGCTTAAGATTGCTTATGCTTATGCTCGTTCATGCTTATGCTTGCTTGTGCTTATGCTTGCTTATGCTTATGCTTGCTTGTGCTTGTGCTTGCTTGTGCGTATGCTTGCTTGTGCTTATGCTTGCTTGCTTGTGCCTATACTAGCTTATGCTAATGCTTGCATATGCCTATGCTCGTTTACGCTTGCCTATGCTTATGCTTGCGTATGGTTATGCTTGCTTATGCTCGCTCATGCCATGGTTGCTTTTGCTTATGCTTATGCTTGCTTATACTTTTGATTGCTTATGCTTGCTTAAGCTTGCCTATGCTTGCCTATGCCTATACTTGCTTATGCTTATGCTTGCTTATGCTTATGCTTGCTTATGCTTGTTTAGGCTTACGTTTGCTAATGCTTATGCTTGCTTATGCTTATGCTTGTGCTTGCTGATGCTTAGTCTTTCTTATGCTTATGCTTGTTATGCTTGTGATTGTTTTGCTTATGCTTGCTTATGGTTAGGCTCGCTTATGCTTGCTTATGCTTGTGCTTGCTTAGGCTTATGCTTGCTTATGTTTATGCTTGCTTATGCTTAAGTTTGCTTATGATTATCCTTACTTATGCTTGTGCTTGTTTATGCTTATTATGCTTGCTTATGGTTATGCTTGTATTGCTTATGCTAATGCTTGCTTATGCTTATGCTTGCTTATGCTTGCTTATGCTTGCTTATTCTTGTTTATGCTTGGGCTTGCTTATGCTTATGCGTTGTTATGCCTGCTTATGCTCATGCTTATGCTTGCTTATGTTTATGCTTGCTTATACTTATTCATCTTATGCTTATACTTGTTTATGCTTATGCTTGCTTGTGCTTGCTTATGCTGATGCTTGTTTATACTCATGCTTGCTTATCCTGATGCTTGCTTATGCTGATGCTTGCTTGTGTTTATGCCTGCTTATGCTTTCTTATGCTTATGTTTGCTTATGCTTGCTTATGCTTATGCTTTTTAATGTTTTTGCTTGCTTATGCTTATGCTTGCCTATACTAATGCTTACTTATGCGTGCCTATATTTGCTTATGCTTATACTTGTGTATCCTTATGCTTGCTTATTCCTAGAGCGTGTTTATGCTTATGTTTCCTATTGCTTGCTTGTGCTTATGCTTGCTTATGCTTATGCTCGCTTATGCTTGCTTATTCTTACTTATGCTTGTGCTTGCTTATGCTTGCTTATGCTTACTCGTGCCTATGCTTGCTTATTCTTCCTCTCCCTTAAGATTATGCTTGCATATGCATATGCTTGCTTATACTTATGCTTGCTTATGCTTATGCTTGCTTGTGCTTGCTTCTGCTTGCTGATGCTTATCCTTAGTTATGTTTATGCTTATACTTGTTTATGCTTATGCTTGCTTATGGCTAGGCATGTTTATGCTTATGTTTGCTAATGCTTGCTTTTGCTTGTGCTTGCTTATGCTTGCTTATGCTTCCTTAGGCTTACGCTTTCTTATGCTGATGCTTGCTTTTGCATATGCTTATGCCTTGCTGATAATTATACTTGCTTACGCTTGCCTATGCTTATGTTTGTTTATGCTCATGCTTACTTATGCTTGCAAATCCCTATGCTTGCTTGTGCCTATGCTTGCTTATGCTTGCTCATGTTTGCTTATGCTTGCTTATGCTTATGCTTACATAAGCTCAATCTGTCTTATGCTTGTGCTTGCTTATGCTTATGGTTCTGTATGCTTATGCTTTTTTATGCTAATGCATGCTTATGCTTATGCTTGCTTATGGTTATGCTTATGCTTGCTTATTCTTATGCTTGCTTACGCTTGCTTATTCTTGCTTATGCTTGTGCTTGCTTATGCTTATGCTTGCTTATGCTTGCTTATGCTTATGCCTATACTTGCTTTTGCTTGCTTCTGCTTGCTTATGCTTAACCTTACTTAGCCTTATGCTTATGCTTGCTTATGCTTATGCTTGCTTATGCTTATGCTCTCTTATGCTTATGCTTGCTTATGCCTATGCTTGCTTATGCTTGTGCTTGTTTATGCTTATTCTTATGTTTGCTTATCTTATGCTAATGTTTGCTTATGATTATGCTTGCTTATTATTGCTTATGCTTGGGCTTGCTTATGCTTATGCTTGCTTATGCCAATGCTTGTTTATACTTATTCTGCTTATGCTTGCTTATGCTGATGCTTGCTTATGCTTGCTTAAGCTTGTGCTTGTTTATGCTTATGCTTGCCTATACCTATGCTTGCTTATGCTTGCTTATGCTTGTGCTTCTTATTTTTATGCTTGCTTATGGTTATGCTCTCTTATGCTCATGCTTGCTTATGATTATGCTTGATTATGCTTATGCTTATGCTTGCTTATGTTTTTGCTTATGCTTGTTCATGCTTATGCTTGCTTATGCTTGCTTATTCTTGCTTATGCTTATGCTTGCTTATGCTTACTCGTGCTTATAGTTGCTTATTCTTCCTCATGTTTAAGCTTATGCTTGCTTATGACTATGCTTATTCTTGCTTTTGCTTGCTTCTGCTTGCTTATGCTTATGCTTACTTATCCTTATGCTTATGCTTGTTTATTCTTATGCTTGCTTATGCTTATGCTTGCTTGTGCTTATGCTTATGCTTGCTTATGTTTATGCTTGATTATGCTTATGATTTTTTTGGCTTATGCTCTCTTATGCTTATGCTTGTTTATGCTTAAGCTTGCTTATGCCTAAACTTGTTTATGCCTATTCTTGCTTATGCTTGTGCTTGTTCATGCTTATTCTTATGCTTGCTTATGCTTATGCTTATGCTTGCTCATTCTTTCTTATGCTTGGGCTTGCTTATGCTTATGCTTTCTTATGCTTGCTTATGCTTGCTTAAGCTTATGCTTGCTTATGTTATGCTTGCTTATCCTTGCCTATGCCTATGCTTGCTTTAGGCTTATGCTTTCTTATACTTATGCTTGCTTATGCTTATGCTTTTTATGCTTATGCTTGCTTTGCTTATGCTCATGCTTACTTATGCTAATGCTTATGCTTGCTTATGCTTATGCTCGCTTATGCTTATGCTTGCTTAGGTTTGCTTATGCTTGCTTATGCTTGTGCTTGCTTGTGTTTATGCCTGCTTATGCTTTCTTATGCTTATGCTTGCTTATGCTTGCTTATGCTTATGCTTTTTAATGTTTTTGCTTGCTTATGCTTATGCTTGCCTATACTTATGCTTACTTATGCGTGCCTATACTTGCTTATGCTTATACTTGTGTATCCTTATGCTTGCTTATTCCTAGGGCGTGTTTATGCTTGTTTCCTATTGCTTGCTTGTGCTTATGCTTGCTTATGCTCGCTTATGCTTGCTTATTCTTACTTATGCTTGTGCTTGCTTATGCTTGCTTATGCTTACTCGTGCCTATGCTTGCTTATTCTTCCTCTTCCTTAAGATTATGCTTGCATATGCATATGCTTGCTTATACTTATGCTGGCTTATGCTTATGCTTGCTTGTGCTTGCTTCTGCTTGCTGATGCTTATCCTTAGTTATGTTTATGCTTATACTTGTTTATGCTTATGCTTGCTTATGCCTAGGCATGTTTATGCTTATGTTTGCTAATGCTTGCTTTTGCTTGTGCTTGCTTATGCTTGCTTATGCTTCCTTAGGCTTACGCTTGCTTATGCTGATGCTTGCTTTTGCATATGCTTATGCCTTGCTGATATTTATACTTGCTTATGCTTGCTTATGCTTATGGTCGTTTATGCTCATGCTTACTTATGCTTGCAAATGCCTATGCTTGCTTGTGCCTATGCTTGCTTATGCTTGCTCATGCTTGCTTATGCTTGCTTATGCTTATGCTTACATATGCTCAATCTGTCTTATGCTTGTGCTTGCTTATGCTTATGGTTCTGTATGCTTATTCTTTTTTATGCTAATGCATGCTTATGCTTAAGCTTGTTTATGAATATGCTTGCCTAAGCTTATGCTTGCTTACGCCCATGCTTGCTTATACTTATGCTTGCTTATGCCCATGCTTGCTTATGCTTATGCTTGCTTATTTTTATGCTTGCTTATGGTTATGCTCTCCTATGCTAATGCTTGCTTATGCCTATGCTTGCTTATGCTTATGCTTGCTTATGTTTATGCTTATGCTTGCTTATGTTTATGCTTATGCTTGCTTATTCTTATGCTTGCTTACGCTTGCTTATTCTTGCTTATGCTTGTGCTTGCTTATGCTTATGCTTGCTTATGCTTGCTTATGCTTATGCCTATACTTGCTTTTGCTTGCTTCTGCTTGCTTATGCTTAACCTTACTTAGCCTTATGCTTATGCTTGTTTATGCTTATGCTTGCTTGTGCCTATGCTTGCTTACGCTTATGCTTGCTTATGTTTATGCTTGCTTTTGCCTATGCTTGCTTATGCTTATGCTTGCTTATGCTTATGCTCTCTTATGCTTATGCTTGCTTATGCCTATGCTTGCTTATGCTTGTGCTTGTTTATGCTAATTCTTATGTTTGCTTATCTTATGCTAATGTTTGCTTATGCTTATGCTTGCTTAATATTGCTTATGCTTGGGCTTGCTTATGCTTATGCTTGCTTATGCCTATGCTTGTTTATACTTATTCTGCTTATGCTTATGCTTGCTTTTGCTGATGCTTGCTTATGCTTGCTTAAGCTTGTGCTTGTTTATGCTTATGCTTGCCTATACCTATGCTTGCTTATGCTTGCTTATGCTTATGCTTCTTATTTTTATGCTTGCTTATGGTTATGCTCTCTTATGCTAATGCTTGCTTATGCTTATGCTTGATTATGCTTATGCTTATGCTTGCTTATGTTTATGCTTATGCTTGCTTATGCTTGCTTATGCTTATGCTTGCTCATTCTTTCTTATGCTTGGGCTTGCTTATGCTTATGCTTTCTTATGCTTGCTTATGCTTGCTTAAGCTTATGCTTGCTTATGTTTATGCTTGCTTATCCTTGCTTATGCCTATGCTTGCTTTAGGCTTATGCTTTCTTATACTTATGCTTGCTTATGCTTATGCTTTTTATGCTTATGCTTGCCTTGCTTATGCTTGTGCTTACTTATGCTTATGCTTGCTTATGCTTATGCTCCATTATGCCTATGCTTGCTTATGTTTGCTTAGGTTTGCTTATGCTTATGCTTGCTTATGCTTGCTTACACTTATGCTTGCTCATGCTTGCGTGTGCTTATGCTTACTTATGCTCGCTTGTTCCTATGCTTGCTTGTGCTTGCTTATGCTTATGCTTGCTTATGCTTATGCTTGCTTATACTTGTGCTTGCTTATGCCTATGCTTGCTTGTGCTTGCTTATGCTTATGCTTGCTTATGGTTATGCTTGCTTATGCTCGCTTATGCTTATGCTTGCTTATGCTTATGCTTGGTTATACTTGCTTATACTTATGAATGTTATGCTTGCTTATGCTTATGATTGCTTATGCTTATGCTTGCTACTGCTTTTGCTTGCTTAGGCTTATGCTTGCTTATGCTTAAGCTATGCTTGCATACCGTTATGCTTTCTTACAGCGATTCTTGTTCATGCCTTTGCTCATGCTTATGCTTGCTCATGATTGCTTATGCTTGCTTATGCTTGCTTAACCTTGGTAATTCTTGCCTATACTTATGCTTGCTTATACTTATGCTTGCTTATTCTTGCTTATGCTTATGCTTGCTAATGCTGACTCGTGCTTATAGTTGCTTATTCTTCCTCATGCTTAAGCTTATGCTCGCTTATGCTTATGCTTGATTATGCTTATGCTTATTCTTGCTTTTGCTTGCTTCTGCTTGCTTATGCTTATGCTTACTTATCCTTATGCTTATGCTTCTTTATGCTTATGCTTGTTTATTCTTACGCTTGCTTGTGCTTATGCTTGCTTATGCTTATGCTTGCTTATGCTTATGCTTGCTTATGATTATGCTCTCTTATGCTTATGCTTGCTGATGCCTATGCTTGCTTATGCATAATCTTGCTTATGCTTATGCTTGCTTATTCTCGTGCTTGTTTATGCTTATTCTTATGCTTGCTTATGCTTATGCTTATGCTTGGTTATTCTTTCATGAGCTTGGGCTTGCTTATGCTTATGCTTTCTTATGCTTGCTTATGCTGATGCTTGCTTATGCTTGCTTAAGCCTATGCTTGTTTATGCTTATGCTTGCTTATGTTTATGCTTGGTTATCCTTGCCTATGCCTATGCTTGCTTTAGGCTTATGCTTTCTTATACTTATGCTTGCTTATGCTTATGCTTTTTATGCTTATGCTTGCTTTGCTTATGCTCATGCTTACTTATGCTAATGCTTATGCTCGCTTATGCTTATGCTTGCTTATGTTTGCTTATGCTTGCTTATGCTTGTGCTTGCTTATGCTGATGCTTGCTTGTGTTTATGCCTGCTTATGCTTTCTTATGCTTATGCTTGCTTATGCTTGCGTATGCTTATGCTTTTTAATGTTTTTGCTTGCTTATGCTTATGCTTGCCTATACTTATGCTTACTTATGCATGCCTATACTTGCTTATGCTTATACTTGTGTATCCTTATGCTTGCTTATTCCTAGGGCGTGTTTATGCTTATGTTTCCTATTGCTTCCTTGTGCTTATGCTTGCTTATGCTCGCTTATGCTTGCTTATTCTTACTTATGCTTGTGCTTGCTTATGCTTGCTTATGCTTACTCGTGCCTATGCTTGCTTATTCTTCCTCTTCCTTAATATTATGCTTGCATATGCATATGCTTGCTTATACTTATGCTGGCTTATGCTTATGCTTGCTTGTGCTTGCTTCTGCTTGCTGATGCTTATCCTTAGTTATGTTTATGCTTATACTTGTTTATGCTTATGCTTGTTTATGCCTAGGCATGTTTATGCTTATGTTTGCTAATGCTTGCTTTTGCTTGTGCTTGCTTATGCTTGCTCATGCTTCCTTAGGCTTACGCTTGCTTATGCTGATGCTTGCTTTTGCATATGCTTATGCCTTGCTGATAATTATACTTGCTTATGCTTGCTTATGCTTATGTTCGTTTACGCTCATGCTTACTTATGCTTGCAAATGTCTATGCTTGCTTGTGCCTATGCTTGCTTATGCTTGCTCATGCTTGCTTATGCTTGCTTATGCTTATGCTTACATATGCTCAATCTGTCTTATGCCTTGTGCTTGCTTATGCTTATGGTTCTGTATGCTTATTCTTTTTTATGCTAATGCATGCTTATGCTTAAGCTTGTTTATGAATATGCTTGCCTAAGCTTATGCTTGCTTACGCCCATGCTTGCTTATACTTATGCTTGCTTATGCCCATGCTTGCTTATGCTTATGCTTGCTTATTTTTATGCTTGCTTATTGTTATGCTCTCCTATGCTAATGCTTGCTTATGCCTATGCTTGCTTATGCTTATGCTTGCTTATGTTTATGCTTATGCTTGCTTATTCTTATGCTTGCTTACGCTTGCTTATTCTTGCTTATGCTTGTGCTTGCTTATGCTTATGCTTGCTTATGCTTGCTTATGCTTATGCCTATACTTGCTTTTGCTTGCTTCTGCTTGCTTATGCTTAACCTTACTTAGCCTTATGCTTATGCTTGTTTATGCTTATGCTTGCTTGTGCCTATGCTTGCTTACGCTTATGCTTGCTTATGTTTATGCTTGCTTTTGCCTATGCTTGCTTATGCTTATGCTTGCTTATGCTTATGCTCTCTTATGCTTATGCTTGCTTATGCCTATGCTTGCTTATGCTTGTGCTTGTTTATGCTAATTCTTATGTTTGCTTATCTTATGCTAATGTTTGCTTATGCTTATGCTTGCTTAATATTGCTTATGCTTGGGCTTGCTTATGCTTATGCTTGCTTATGCCTATGCTTGTTTATACTTATTCTGCTTATGCTTATGCTTGCTTTTGCTGATGCTTGCTTATGCTTGCTTAAGCTTGTGCTTGTTTATGCTTATGCTTGCCTATACCTATGCTTGCTTATGCTTGCTTATGCTTATGCTTCTTATTTTTATGCTTGCTTATGGTTATGCTCTCTTATGCTAATGCTTGCTTATGCTTATGCTTGATTATGCTTATGCTTATGCTTGCTTATGTTTATGCTTATGCTTGCTTATGCTTGCTTATGCTTATGCTTGCTCATTCTTTCTTATGCTTGGGCTTGCTTATGCTTATGCTTTCTTATGCTTGCTTATGCTTGCTTATGTTTATGCTTGCTTATCCTTGCTTATGCCTATGCTTGCTTTAGGCTTATGCTTTCTTATACTTATGCTTGCTTATGCTTATGCTTTTTATGCTTATGCTTGCCTTGCTTATGCTTGTGCTTACTTATGCTTATGCTTGCTTATGCTTATGCTCCATTATGCCTATGCTTGCTTATGTTTGCTTAGGTTTGCTTATGCTTATGCTTGCTTATGCTTGCTTACACTTATGCTTGCTCATGCTTGCGTGTGCTTATGCTTACTTATGCTCGCTTGTTCCTATGCTTGCTTATGCTTGTGCTTGCTTATGCTTATGCTTGCTTATGCTTATGCTTGCTTATACTTGTGCTTGCTTATGCCTATGCTTGCTTGTGCTTGCTTATGCTTATGCTTGCTTATGGTTATGCTTGCTTATGCTCGCCTATGCTTATGCTTGCTTATGCTTATGCTTGGTTATACTTGCTTATACTTATGAATGTTATGCTTGCTTATGCTTATGATTGCTTATGCTTATGCTTGCTACTGCTTTTGCTTGCTTAGGCTTATGCTTGCTTATGCTTAAGCTATGCTTGCATACCGTTATGCTTTCTTACAGCGATTCTTGTTCATGCCTTTGCTCATGCTTATGCTTGCTCATGATTGCTTATGCTTGCTTATGCTTGCTTAACCTTGGTAATTCTTGCCTATACTTATGCTTGCTTATACTTATGCTTGCTTATACTTATGCTTGCTTATTCTTGCTTATGCTTATGCTTGCTAATGCTGACTCGTGCTTATAGTTGCTTATTCTTCCTCATGCTTAAGCTTATGCTCGCTTATGCTTATGCTTGATTATGCTTATGCTTATTCTTGCTTTTGCTTGCTTCTGCTTGCTTATGCTTATGCTTACTTATCCTTATGCTTATGCTTCTTTATGCTTATGCTTGTTTATTCTTACGCTTGCTTGTGCTTATGCTTGCTTATGCTTATGCTTGCTTATGCTTATGCTTGCTTATGATTATGCTCTCTTATGCTTATGCTTGCTGATGCCTATGCTTGCTTATGCTTAATCTTGCTTATGCTTATGCTTGCTTATTCTCGTGCTTGTTTATGCTTATTCTTATGCTTGCTTATGCTTATGCTTATGCTTGGTTACTCTTTCATGAGCTTGGGCTTGCTTATGCTTATGCTTTCTTATGCTTGCTTATGCTGATGCTTGCTTATGCTTGCTTAAGCCTATGCTTGTTTATGCTTATGCTTGCTTATGTTTATGCTTGGTTATCCTTGCCTATGCCTATGCTTGCTTTAGGCTTATGCTTTCTTATACTTATGCTTGCTTATGCTTATGCTTTTTATGCTTATTCTTGCTTTGCTTATGCTCATGCTTACTTATGCTAATGCTTATGCTCGCTTATGCTTATGCTTGCTTATGTTTGCTTATGCTTGCTTATGCTTGTGCTTGCTTATGCTGATGCTTGCTTGTGTTTATGCCTGCTTATGCTTTCTTATGCTTATGCTTGCTTATGCTTGCGTATGCTTATGCTTTTTAATGTTTTTGCTTGCTTATGCTTATGCTTGCCTATACTTATGCTTACTTATGCATGCCTATACTTGCTTATGCTTATACTTGTGTATCCTTATGCTTGCTTATTCCTAGGGCGTGTTTATGCTTATGTTTCCTATTGCTTGCTTGTGCTTATGCTTGCTTATGCTCGCTTATGCTTGCTTATTCTTACTTATGCTTGTGCTTGCTTATGCTTGCTTATGCTTACTCGTGCCTATGCTTGCTTATTCTTCCTCTTCCTTAATATTATGCTTGCATATGCATATGCTTGCTTATACTTATGCTGGCTTATGCTTATGCTTGCTTGTGCTTGCTTCTGCTTGCTGATGCTTATCCTTAGTTATGTTTATGCTTATACTTGTTTATGCTTATGCTTGTTTATGCCTAGGCATGTTTATACTTATGTTTGCTAATGCTTGCTTTTGCTTGTGCTTGCTTATGCTTGCTCATGCTTCCTTAGGCTTACGCTTGCTTATGCTGATGCTTGCTTTTGCATATGCTTATGCCTTGCTGATAATTATACTTGCTTATGCTTGCTTATGCTTATGTTCGTTTATGCTCATGCTTACTTATGCTTGCAAATGTCTATGCTTGCTTGTGCCTATGCTTGCTTATGCTTGCTCATGCTTGCTTATGCTTGCTTATGCTTATGCTTACAAATGCTCAATCTGTCTTATGCTTGTGCTTGCTTATGCCTATGGTTCTGTATGCTTATTCTTTTTTATGCTAATGCATGCTTATGCTTAAGCTTGTTTAGGAATATGCTTGCCTATGCTTATGCTTGCTTACGCCCATGCTTGCTTATGCTTATGCTTGCTTATGCCCATGCTTGCTTATGCTTATGCTTGCTTATTTTTATGCTTGCTTATGGTTATGCTCTCCTATGCTAATGCTTGCTTATGCCTATGCTTGCTTATGCTTATGCTTGCTTATGTTTGTGCTTATGCTTGCTTATTCTTATGCTTGCTTACGCTTGCTTATTCTTGCTTATGCTTGTGCTTGCTTATGCTTATGCTTGCTTATGCTTGCTTATGCTTATGCCTATACTTGCTTTTGCTTGCTTCTGCTTGCTTATGCTTAACCTTACTTAGCCTTATGCTTATGCTTGTTTATGCTTATGCTTGCTTGTGCCTATGCTTGCTTACGCTTATGCTTGCTTATGTTTATGCTTGCTTTTGCCTATGCTTGCTTATGCTTATGCTTGCTTATGCTTATGCTCTCTTATGCTTATGCTTGCTTATGCCTATGCTTGCTTATGCTTGTGCTTGTTTATGCTTATTCTTATGTTTGCTTATCTTATGCTAATGTTTGCTTATGCTTATGCTTGCTTAATATTGCTTATGCTTGGGCTTGCTTATGCTTATGCTTGCTTATGCCTATGCTTGTTTATACTTATTCTGCTTATGCTTATGCTTGCTTATGCTGATGCTTGCTTATGCTTACTTAAGCTTGTGCTTGTTTATGCTTATGCTTGCCTATACCTATGCTTGCTTATGCTTGCTTATGCTTATGCTTCTTATTTTTATGCTTGCTTATGGTTATGCTGTCTTATGCTAATGCTTGCTTATGCTTGATTATGCTTATGCTTATGCTTGCTTATGTTTATGCTTATGCTTGCTTATGCTTGCTTATGCTTGTGCTTGCTTATGCTTGCTTATTCTTGCTTATGCTTATGCTTGCTTATGCTTACTCGTGCTTATAGTTGCTTATTCTTCCTCATGCTTAAGCTTATGCTTGCTTATGATTATGCTTAATCTTGCTTTTGCTTGCTTCTGCTTGCTTATGCTTATGCTTACTTATCCTTATGCTTATGCTTGTTTATTCTTATGCTTGCTTGTGCCTATGCTTGCTTATGCTTATGCTTGCTTATGTTTATGCTTGCTTATGCTTATGATTTCTTATGCTTAAGCTCTCTTATGCTTATGCTCGCTTATGCCTATGCTTGTTTATGCTTAAGCTTGCTTATGCCTAAACTTGCTTATGCTTATTCTTGCTTATGCTTGCGCTTGTTTATGCTTATTCCTATGCTTGCTTATGCTTATGCTTATGCTTGCTCATTCTTTCTTATGCTTGGGCTTGCTTATGCTTATGCTTTCTTATGCTTGCTTATGCTTGCTTAAGCTTATGCTTGCTTATGTTTATGCTTGCTTATCCTTGCCTATGCCTATGCTTGCTTTAGGCTTATGCTTTCTTATACTTATGCTTGCTTATGCTTATGCTTTTATGCTTGTGCTTGCCTTGCTTATGCTTGTGCTTACTTATGCTTATGCTTGCTTATGCTTATGCTCCCTTATGTCTATGCTTGCTTATGTTTGCTTAGGTTTGCTTATGCTTATGCTTGTTTATGCTTGCTTACACTTATGCTTGCTCATGCTTGCGTGTGCTTATGCTTACTTATGCTCGCTTGTTCCTATGCTTGTTTATGCTTGTGCTTGCTTATGCTTATGCTTGCTTATGCTTATGCTTGCTTATACTTGTGCTTGCTTATGCCTATGCTTGCTTGTGCTTGCTTATGCTTATGCTTGCTTATGGTTATGCTTGCTTATGCTTACGCTTGCTTATGCTTATGCTTGCTTATGCTCGCTTATGCTTATGCCTGCTTATGCTTATGCTTGGTTATACTTGCTTATACTTATGAATGTTATGCTTGCTTATGCTTATGATTGTTTATGCTTATGCATGCTACTGCTTATGCTTGCTTAGTCTTATGCTTGCTTATGCTTATGCTATGCTTGCATGTGGTTATGCTTTCTTACGGCGATGCTTGTTCATGCCTTTGCTTATGCTTATGCTTATGCTTGCTGATGATTGCTTATTCTTGCTTATGCTTCCTTAACTTTAGTAATGCTTGCTATGGTTACGCTTGCTTATGCTTGCTCTTGCTTAAGCTTGCTTATGCTTATGCTTACTTATACATGCTATGCTTGGTTATGTGTATACTTGTTTATGCTTATCTTTACTTTTGCTAGTGCTTGCTTATGCCTATGCTAGCTTGAGCCTATGCTGGCTTATGCTTATGATTGTTTTTGCTTGTGCTTGCTGATGCTTTATTAGACCTATGCTTGCTTTGCTGATGCTTGCGTATGATTATGCTTGCTTATGCTTATGCTTTTGCTTACTTATGCCTATGCTTGCTTAGTCTTATGCTTGCTTATGCTTTTTTATGCTCGTGCCTTCTTATGCTTATGCTTGCTTATTTCTATGCTTGCTTATGCTTATGCTTACTTATGCTTGCTTATGCTTATGCTTGCATATGCTTATGCTTGCTTATGCTTGCTTATGCTTGTTAATGCTTATGCTTGCTTATGCATATGCTAGCTTATGCCTATGCTTGCTTAAGTTTATGCTTGCTTATGCCTTTGCTTGCTTAAGCTTATGCTTGCTCATGCTTATACTCTTATGCTTATGCCTGCATATGCCTATGCTTGTTAATGCTCATGCATGCTTATGCTTATGCTTGCTTATGCTTGCGATCGCTTGTGCTTATACTTGCTTATGCTAATGCTTGCTTGTGCTTATGCTTGCTTATGCTTATGCTCGCTTATGCTTGCCTATGCTTATGCTTGCACATGGTTATGCTTGTTCATGCTTGCTGATGCCTGCTCATGCCTATAGTTGCTTATGCTCATGCTTGCTTATGCTTGCTTATCTTTATGCTTGCTTATGCTTACTTATGCTTTCTTAGGCTTGATTATGCTTGCCTATGCCTCTGTCTCCCCCTAACCCGCTTCTCTTCTCTGGGAATCCAGTTAATTCCCCTAATGACCAGCGGTTATCCTGTCTACACGCTACATGCCCGGCCCATGTCCATTTCCTCTTCTTTATTACAAGTGAGATATCTTTAACCCCCGTTTTTTTCCCTGATCCATTCTGCTCTCTTCTTGTCTCTTAAGGTTACACCCCCTATTTTCTTTCCATTGCTCGCTGCGTCGTCCTCAACTTAAGTTGTACCCTCTTTGTAAGTCTCCAGGTGTCTGCTGTGTAGATAATTACCGTCAAGGTACAACTGTTATAAAACTTACTCTTGAGAAATAGTAGCAATCTACCTGTCATATTTTTAGAGCGCTTGCCGAATGTGTTCCATCCCATTCTTATTCTTCAAGTTACTTCAATCTTGTGGTTCGGCTCTCCGGTTATTACCTGGCTTAAGTAGACATAGTCTTTTACAACTTTACGTGCACCATTACCTATCACGAAGCACTGCTCTTTTCCGAGGTTGTTGTACATTACTTTCATGTTCTGCAGATTATTTTAAGACCCGCCTTCTCGTTCTCCTTGTCTAACTCCGTAATCATGAGTTGCAATCGTCCCCTGAGTTAGTCAGCAATGCAATGTCATCGGCAAAGTGAAGGTTACTAAGAGACTCTCCATTCACTCTTATCCCTAACTCTTCCCATTCTAAGCTTCTGAAAACCTCCTGTAAGCACGCGGCAAATAGCATTTGGGAGATTGTGTCCTTTTACCTTACACCCTTCTTGGTTGGTATTCGGTTGCTTTCTTTCTTAAGCACTATGGTAACAGTTTATCCCCTGTAGATTTCTTCCAGAATGTTTATATATACTTCATCTATGTCCTGATTCCACAGTGTCAGCATGGCGGCTGATATTTCTACTGAATAAACGCGTTTTCGTAATCTATGAAGGCTATGTATAGCGGTTGGCTATATTCTGATATACATATCACGAGGGGGCCCGGGTTGCTAGAGTGGTTCCACAACAGCTCAGCCTTCAGACCTCAAATCCCCGTGAAAACTGTGAGTAATAGTCTAAATTTCCTCGCATGGTCTTATGAGGCTTCGGAGCACTTCGAGGAGCACGGTTTAGCCACACAAATCAGTTACAACTTGAGAGATTAACGACTCATACTTCGGTTAGACCTAACAACAGCAGCCATTGGCTCCACTTTGTTCAAATCAAGAATTCCGCAAGAAAAGCTACTACGCACCTCTAAAACTACCCTCAATTTTTACTGGGACGTTCCGGAGCCTCGCCGCTACCATCTTATCTTAAATTCTCGGGAAAAAACGGTTTTTCTTCACCAAAAATCAACTGTGGGTAACACGTGTATTCGCCCTATGGGGGCTGCCATGTTGACAGGGGACTTTAGCACCTGCCACCTCGAGCTCAAAGATTGAATGAAAAGGCGAAAGATCACAACAAATATTGGTAACAATATTAAAGCACGCAGAAGGAATATTTCGGGCTCTGAGCTCAATCTTACCAGTTTCTGACCGGCTTAAAGAAACCCACAAGAAATTATTCGCAACTTATGACCATATGGGGGCCGCCATCTTGTGTGGGACCAAACCACTTTGAGGACAACGAGTCATATCTCGGCTTTTACACACCCCAGGAAGACAAATCAGGCCTCAATTGAATCGTTAAAGTACTGAGATAGCCGTAGAAAAAACCGCGACCGCCCAATTCAACTGAGAGCGTCAAAAGAGACTTATTCAGAAGACACACAGTGTTGCCGGACTGCTGTCACTGCTTGAGCTGGGTTTGGCGAAACAGCTTCCACAGCGAATTAAGCCCACCGGAACTGCTCCTCCACCCCTTAGCTAATAAGCACAGATTATTCCAACTGCGGGAGCGGGAGCGGCCGCGTCAACAGCACGGGTAAGTGAGCTCTGCACATATCTACCTATACCTTTAGCAATTTTGGTCCTAGGCGGGTCAGAGTGGTGTCTATTTGTCCGTGAAGATACAAGGAGTTCAACCGCTACAAATACTGCTATTACAAACGAAAGTTTTAAATTTTAGGAGCGGAAAACAGTGTGAATCTGTGAAAACAACAACAGTCAGACCACGTGCCCGGGGCTACGCAGTTCCCAACCGAAAAAAAAAACCGCGAGTTGATGGAACTGCATTAGGAGGCCTGAGGTGCGGCCTCACCGGTAACCACCGCCGGAACGCATTCCCTCACCAGAGAAGGATTGGCCACCCTGGTGCAGTATCTGGCCACTACCTTCCACATGGATAAGCCAAATAACTCACAGCCCTCAGTCCTCAGCAGCTGCGAAGCAACAGACTACGGCGGCGGTCAGATCTGCAACGCAGCAGAGGTTGCTAAGAATCTCTGGACTACAGGCCGCCATAGGAACCTGAACTTGGCAGCGTTTAACGCTAGAACCATATCTAGTGAGGGAAGTCTAGTTGTACTATTCGAGGAGCTAGAGGGTGTTAAATGAGATATAATAGGGCTCAGTGAGGTTAGGAGGACCGCTGAGGCCTCTACGGTGCTACAGAATGGGCACATCTTTTGCTATCGGGGCTTGGCAGACAGAAGAGAACTGGGAGTGGGGTTCCTAATTCACAGAAACATAGCTGGCAACATAGAGGAATACTATAGCATCAATGAAAGGGTGGTAGGTATTGTAAATAAACTGAATAAAAGATACAAGATGAAAGTAGTACAGGCTTACGCGCCTACATCCAGCCATGATGACGCTTCAGTTGAAAGCTTCTATGAAGACGTGGAATCGGCAATGAGTAAGGTAAAAAGACAGTATACTATAGTGATGGGCGACTTTAATGCAAAGGTAGGGAAGAAGCAGGCTGGAGACCAGGCAGTAGGAGATTATGGCATCGGCACTAGAAACGCCAGAGGAGAGCTACTAGTAGTATTCGCAGAACGCAATAATTTACGGATTTTGAATACCTTCTACCGAAAACAAGAAAACCGCAAGTGGACATGGAAGAGCCCTAATGGCGAAAATAAAAACGAAATGGACTTTATAATGACTGCACGCCCAGAAATCGTGCAGGATGTGGAAGTGGTTGGCAAGGTACCATGCAGTGACCATAGATAGGTACGGTCTCGAATTCGCCTAGTCTTGAAGAAGCAACGACAGAAACTGATACGCAAGAAGCCAATCGATGAGCTAGCACTGAGAGGGAAAGCACAGGAATTCAGAGTGTCGCTGCAGAACAGGTACTCGGCCCTTAGTGAGGAAAGCAACCTTAGCGTAGATACATTGAATAATAATCTGATGAGTATCATTACGGAGTGTGCAGGGGAAGTTGGAGGCAGGGTAGTTAGACAGGACACCGGCAAGCTTTCCCAGGAAACGAAGAACCTAATTAAGAAGCGTCAAATCATGAAAGTGTCAAGTACAACAGACGAAATAGAACTGGCAGAGCTTTCGAAGTTGATTATTAGACGTAAAGTATGCGATGTAAGAAGGTATAACATGAAGAGAATTGAACACGCTCTGAAAAATGGAGGAAGCTTCAAAGCAGTGAAGAAGAAACTTGGGATAGGCAAAAGTCGGATGTATGCACTAAGGGACAAAGAAGGCAAAATAACTACCAATATGGATAGGATAGTCAAAATAGCGGAGGAGTTTTACAGAAATCTGTACAGTAGCCGAGACAACCACGACCTTAATACGATAAGAACTAGCAGTAACCCAGATGACACCCCACCAGTAATGATAGAAGAAGTCAGAAAAGCTTTGAAGAGCATGCAAAGAGGCAAAGCTGTTGGTGAGGACCAGGTAACACCAGATCTGCTGAAAGATGGAGGACAGATTGTGTTAGAAAAACTAGCCACCCTGTTTACGAGGTGTCTCCTGACGGGAAGGGTACCAGAGTCTTGGAAGAATGCTAACATCATCTTAATACATAAGGAAGGAGATGACAAGGACTTGAAGAATTACAGGCCGATCAGCTTGCTCTCTGTAGTGTACAAGCTATTTACAAACGTAATTGCTAACAGAACAAAGAAAACATTAGAATTCAATCAACCAAAGGAACAAGCAGGATTTCGAACAAGCTACTCAACAATTGACCACATTCATACTATCAATCAGGTGATAGAGAAATGCTCAGAGTATAACCAACCACTATACATAGCCTTCATAGATTACGAGAAGGCGTCTCATTCAGTAGAAATATCAGCCGTCATGCAGACCCTGCGGAATCAGGGCGTAGATGAAGTATATATAAACATTCTGGAAGAAATCTACAGGGAATCAACTGCTACCATAGTGCTCCATAAAGAAAGCAACAGAATACTAATCAAGAAGGGTGTAAGGCAGGGGGACACAATCTCCCCAATGCTATTTACCGCGTGCTTACAGGAGGTTTTCAGAAGCCTAGAAGGGGAACGGTTAGGAATAAGAGTTAATGGACAATACCTTAGTAACCTGCGCTTCGCCGATGACATTGCATTTCCTAGTAACTCAGGGGATAAATTGCAACTCATGATTACGGAGTTACACAAGGAGAGCAGAAAGGTGGGTCTCAAAATTAATCTGCAGAAAACGAAAGTAATGTACAACAACCTCGGAAAGGAACAGCACTTCGAGATAGGTAATAGTGCACTTGAAGTTGTAAAAGACTATGTCTACTTAGGGCAGGTAATAACCGCAGAGCCTAACCATGAGATTGAAGTAACTAGAAGAATAAGAATGGGGTAGAGCACATTCGGCAAGAACTCTCAAATTATGACAGGTAGATTGCCATTATCCCTTAATAGGAAGGTATTTAACAGCTGTATCTTGCCGGTACTTAGCTACGGAGCAGAAACCTGGAGACTCACAAAGAGGGTTCAGCTTAAATTGAGGACGACGTAGCGAGCAATGGAAAGAAAAATGGTAGGTGTAACCTTGAGAGACAAGAAGAGAGCGGAGTAGATTAGGGGACAAACGGGGGTTAAGGATATCATAGTTGAAATAAAGAAGAGGAAATGGACATTGGCCGGGCATGAAGCGCGTAGACAGGATAACAGCTGGTCATTAAGAGTAATTAACTGGATTCCTAGAGAAGGAAAGCGAGTTAGGGGGAGACAGAAGGTTAGGTGGGCAGATGAGATTAAGAAGTTTGCGAGTATAAATTGGCAGCAGCAAGCACAGGACCGGGTTAACTGGCGGAGCATGGGAGAGGCCTTTGTCCTGCAGTGGACGTAGCCAGGCTGATGATGATGATGATATTCTGAGCATTTCTTTATTACCTGATTGATAGTATGATTGTGGTCAATTGTTGAGTAGCCTGTTCAAAATTCTGCTTGTTCCTTTGGTTGGTTGAATTCTAATGTTTTCTTTACTCTGTTAGCAATTACCTTTGTAAATAGCTTGTACACTATAGAGAGCAAGCTGATCGGCCTGTAATTCTTCAAGTCCTTGTCATCTCCTTTTTTTATGTATTAAGATGATGTTAGCGTTCTTCCAAGACTCTGGTACTCTTCCCGTCAGGAGACACCTCGTAAACAGGGTGGCTAGTTTTTCTAACACAATCTGTCCTCCATCTTTCAGCAGATTTGATGTTACCTGATCCTTGCCAACAGCTTTGCCTCTTTGCTTGCTCTGCAATGTTTTCTGACTTCTATCATTTCTGGTGGAGTTTCATCTGGGTTACTGCTAGTTCTTATTGTATTAACGTCGTGGTTGTCTCGGCTACTGTACAGATCTCTGTAAAACTCCCCCGCTATTTTAACTATACTAACCATATTGGTAGTTATTTTGCTTTCTTTGTCCCTTAGTGCATACATCCGACTTTTGCCTATTACAAGTTTCCTTTTCACTGCTTTGACGCTTCCTCTGTTTTTCAGAGCGTGTTGAATTCTCTCCAGCGCACTTTAAGTTCTGAGCAACCGACGCGCCAAGCTTTATTCGATGAGCAACGCCTTGCGAATTCTAAAGTTATTGCAGTATTGTACTTTTAGCGATGTGCTAATAAAAATAATAGAGACATTACTTTTGCATTCGAAAAGTACTATAACAGTTTAATTAGCTCTCCATCTGCAGATCCTGACGCTCACCTCAAGGCTAGTTTTGTTTCTCTTGTGAACCCCTTCAAAGAGGAGGATTGTTCAGTCATTAATGGACCCAATAATATACAGGGAATCGAGCATGCCATCGGTAACTTGCCTTTGTTCAAAACACCGAGTTTTTATGACATTTCAGACGAACTTTACAAAGATTTCAAGAAAACACTTGCTCCTATATTGCTGAATATTTTTCAATGTGTTATGACATGGATACACTCCCACAATTCTTTTGCAAAAGTCACACTGTGTTAATGCCGAAAACAACTGACAAGGAAACACTTCGTTTCATCGAGGGCTACAGACCAATATCACTGTCAAACGTGGAGCACAAAGTTTTTGCAAAAGTATTAGCAAATAGGTTGCAATTTGCTATGTCGAGCCTCATTGGGTCTCATAAGACATGTGGGATCAGGGATCGATCCATACAAACCAATGTACAAGTCGCTTGAACAGTGCTTCAATACTGTCATGCTTTTCAGAAACATCTTGCAATGCTACGGGTAGACCTTGCAAAAGCTTTTGATCGTGTTCGTCATTCCTTCCTTTTTCTCTTCTCGAACAAGCCAATGTAGGCCAGGTTGTTCTTAAAGGCGTTAAACTATGCTATAATGAATGCTCAACTTTTCTGATAGTTAATGTTCAACTCTCCAAGCCTATTTCTATTCGCTCTCCTGTAAAACAGGGATGCCCGATGTCACCTCTCCTATTTGCAATTTATCTAGAACCACTGTGTTCAAGCATATATCAGTCGAGTTGCATTCGTGGCTTCAGTTTAATAGGCAGTGAGGTTAAAGTATTAGTTTATGCAGACGATGTCGCATTCTTTTTCACAGACAAGACAAGTGTTGAAAATGTGATATATACTGTTTAAAAGTGTGGCGTAATATCAGGAGCTCATTTAAATGCCTCTAAAGTTTAGGACTGTGGTTTGGCTTGTGGGGTAGCACACCGAACTACTTTGCAGTGATTATTTGGACAACTCCTCCAACATACCTCGGTGTACCATTGCATGCATATATATTCAGTGCGCATTACTGGAATGAATGCGTCCCTGAACATGAACGACTGGCCCAGACATTTGTTCCCTATCGACTTTCAATTTTTGGGAGAGCTGAGCTTGCAATACTTTTTTAGCAACAAAGCTCTACTATGTATTGCAACCTATTCATTGCGCAAGATTCTATAAACAACGCTTTCATCGGATTTTCGCTACTTTCATATGGTGTTCAACTTTTGAGCCCATGCGTCGTGATAATATATTCAAGCCGGTTAGTCAGGGTGGGTTAGGTTTAAAACACGTTTATCTATGGCAAATAGTGTCACAATTCTTCTTTTTTGAGACAATTCTCATCCCGTAATCTGTTCCTTCTTGCAGGTTACACTTGATTACTTACCAGATTTAATTGTTTCATCAAACTGCTCCGAACGCCCATGCTTGTGGGGATTCATGCAGAAAGTTTACTTCGCAGTTCAGTTCCTTAAAAATTGCTTTTCTGTATAATACCTGTACACAGTATCGCGCAAAGTTCTGTATAAAGATCTACTGAGTACACTCTTCCCACCTCTGTTGTACCGCTCACTGTACTCCAAACTTCCAGGCCAGGATGTGTTGAAGCCAGTGCGCAAAATGTACATTCCACCGAATTCAAAAATATTCTTCTACGTAAACTCCACTCTGAAACATTGGCGGTAAACACATGGCTAAAAAGAAAGGGTATTTTCAATCCATCTGGTAACTGCCGTCTACGTGATGTGCCTGAAACGATTGAACGCTGCTTTGTTAGCGGCAAAGATGCCATACTGTTTTGGGATGTCCTGCAGTGAGCACTGAAAAAGCGTTTCGTCATTGATCCTCACAGGATACGTATCTTCTACCAGCAGCGCTTGATGAAGTACAGTATGACATGTTTTTCCTCATGGGTATGCACAGCTTCTGGAAGACACGAATGCAAGACCACAATGCAGAGCCCACCACCTCTTCAAGCACACACTTCATTCAAATGGCTATGCACCTCAAAAACTTTTATCAGAAGCTATACTTTAGACCAGACTGGTACTCCTTCTTAGAGAACTGTTTGACCTCACCCCTTTTTTTGTTTGCATAACACCATGTGAAGTACTCTCCATGTGAGGAACTCACGCTGTGTTAGCCATTGAGTGTTTATGAGTAACGCTTGAGCGCATATTTTCGCGATTTGAGTGTACTTTTACTCGCCAGATTTGTTTTTATTGCACAAATGCTTTATTAACCACCATGCAACAGAAAAGAGGCCCGTTAGTCTAGGGGTATGATTCTCGCTTTGCGTGCGAGAGGTCCCGGGTTCAAATCCCTGACGGGCCCGTCATTTTTTTATAGCAGCTACTTATATATTTGAGTAAAATAAAAGATGTGGTATTGTGTTTGTTTTGATCTTTTCACTTTAACTGAGCTTTAGTCGCGTATCCGCTTTCCACGTTTTTTTTCTTTTTCAATCGCGAAGAATATTATGATTCTGGTCACGCGGCGCAGTCTACCATTGTCAGGGGCCCGACGGTCTAGGGGTGTGATTCTCGCTTTGGGTGCGAGAGGTCGTGGGTTGAAATCCCGACGGACCCGGCAGTATTTCTTTTCTAGACAGCTTTAGATATTTGAGTAAAATAAAAGATGTGATACGGTGTTTTGCTTTTTTTTTCATCTTTTCACCTCAATTCAGCTTTGGCCGCGCATCCACTTTCCACGTCTTTCTTTGTCAGTCGCGAAAGATATTACGATTCTGGACACGCGGTGCAGTTCACAATCGTCGGTGGCCCGTTGGTCTGGGAGATTCCACTTCCGGCCACCGCAGTGTACGCGCTTGTGCATCATGTGCTCCGTAGAGGCGGTTACAGTGGCTTGTTGCTGATGAAAAACAGGATTACGAAGTCGTGCTGCCGCAATTGCCTACATGTGTGTGTGTGTTCAGAATACTAATTTTCTAGACGGAGATATCAAGACAAAACCTTATTGTGCTGAAGATGTACGCGATGCTTTGGTGCACCTGGGTATGCTGCCTGAGGTCTTAGGCGCAATCCAGATGACTCACGTCTGGGCTGTAACATTGAGTCTGGGATGTCCCCTTCAGTACAGCATGCCTCGCCGCGGTAGTCTAGTGTCTAAGGTACTCGGCTGGTGACCCGCATGTCACGGGATCGAATCCCGGCCACGGCGGCTGTATTTTAGACGGAGGTGGAAATGTTGTAGGCCCGTGTGCTCAGATTTGGGTGCACGTTAAAGAACCCCAGGTGATCGAAATTTTCGGAGCCCTCCACTACGGCGTCTCTCATGATCATATGGTGGTTTTGGGACATTAAGCCTCATATATCAATCCACCTTCAGTACAGCACAAGCCACGAAGAACATGTTAGCGCTTGGCGACGCAAAGATGACGGGAAAGCGTTGCCGCTTTCATTGAACCCAACAAACAGGACTTGCACCTACAGCTTTATTGGCTGCTACATTATATACCAAATAAAGACGTGCGCACCGCGCTAGTAAATCATTAGTTAGTAAATTTAATTAGTTTTTATTATTAACTAATAATTTACTAATTTACTAATTCTTATTAATTAGTAAATTAGTGACCAAAATAGTGAAACAACAATGGCGTGTCCATGGAATGGCTGACAGAGGATCCTCGACCAGGATAGTAAACCTGCAGCTGAAAAATGGCGTGACCATCGAAGACTTGCCCCACCAGTTCCGAGTGGGTGGCATAAACACGCGTTTGGTTGTGCCAGGACGGGCGCCACTTTCCTTTCGGTGCCGACGAACGGGTCATATACGGCGGGACTGTCGTGTACCTCGCTGCGGCTGGTGCCAATGCTATGGGCACGAAGACAGCGATTGTGTCTAGCGTGGCTGGGCCTGTGGCTGTTTATCGCGTCGTGGAATATCTAATGGAAGAAGTTGATATAGAAGACGACGCCGGCAGCAAGATTCAGGGTCTGGTGTTCATGCCCTCCTCTAGGGGACCAAGGACGATGTATGCGAAGCAGCTCAGGGGGAGCAAACCAGACATATCAGTCAACAGAGCAAGGACATTAGCAACGTACCGTCAGACAAAAAGCGCGACGAGAAGGACGACAGCACGGCGTCGTCGACCGAACAGCCTGAAGTCATGCACACCACTAGTGGGGTGGCATGTGCAAAGCATTCGCGCGAGGATAGCACAAAAGAAGACGCAGGACAACAGAAAATGATTGGAAGTGAGCCGGCAGCCATAACACCTGCACACAGGTGACTCAGCTCCGCGGTCAAACCAAACGTCGTGGCGGGCGAGCGCCCACCGCCCAAGCCACCCTCGTAGCCATGGGGGAGAGATTTTCAACGAGAGACATATATCAGTAGGTGAAAAATAATGTGACAAAGATGGCTTCATCATTATGTAAAGCATGTGGAGGGGGCATGACTTGTTCGTGTATACCCGCAAATTCAACCAAGAAAGCCAGTGTTGTATCACGTGGCGAGGTAAGAACCATGCAGTCTGCACTATCATTGGCACGGCCTTCACAGCATGAAACAGAGTTACGTGTGGCTACCTTAAATGTGCGTGGCGTACGGTATAGACGAAAGCAGTATCAGGTTAGTCGTCTCTTTCTCGAGAATGACCTTGATATCATATACATAGTGGTAAAGGAAACGAAGATCAAAAGCCAAGAACAAGCGGACTGTATTGTCGAACCTTTTAGGCCCCGCTATAATGTTTGTATTTGTCACTTGGTTGGTACCTCGGGGAGGGGGGGCAATCTTTTCTTGCGCAATTCTTTAGGTTTAGTTGAAGAATGCGTTCATACTACCGATGTTGGCAGCCTTGTCTCGTGTGATTTTGTTGGGTTTGGTGTGAAATGGCGTATTATTTGGGTATGTGCACCGAACAGCGCAACTGAGTGGTTACCCTTTTTCCACGTGTCGAAAAGTATTTAAATTGTGAAAGAAATATGATACTGCTAGGCGATTTCAACTGTGTGTGTTTCAGAGAAGATAGGAGCAAAAGGCTAACCACACGTGATTAAAGTGCCTTGTGTTGTCAGAGCCTATGCAAAATAGGGGGTTGGAAGATGTAGATAATGTTCTGCTAAATGAAAATGACCTTGGGTGCATGCATTTCCAACACGATTGCTGTGCCTGATTAGGCAGAGCGTACATATCACAAGCACTTGTGCCGCTATGTAACAGTTACAAGCATAAACTGGTAGCCTTCAGTGACCATAGCGCCTTAATGCTTACGATAGGTGTGAAAAAGAAAAGCCAATTTTTTTGTGGAAGTTGTGGAAAATGAACAATAAAATACTTAGCGATGAAGTCTTCGTGGACAAGCTTAAAATGTTTATCGATAAAATACTCTTGACTGTGTTGGGGCGATTGGTCGCTGCATGGGAATAGTTCAAGTAAGAAGTTGAAATTGCTGCAATTGAAAGATCATGCATGGTGCGTTACAAGGAAAAAACAAATGAAAAGGAACTACAAGGCCAGCTCGAACTCTTGTTGTCACTTGAGAGCACGCGACCGGGCACCTTAGCTAAAGAGATAAGAGAAGTAAACAACCAGCTCGGAAAAGCAGATATAAAAAATACAGAGGAGCAGTTATGCGCACGAGCAGAGCGCTTTTGGATGGGCGAAACACCGACAAAACGCTCACTGTGCGACGAAAAGCGCTACGCGTCCAATAACCAAATAAAATGCATAAAATATGGGGAGGTGACCACCACGAACAAACAATTGATAAAACAAGCGTATGTCGATTACTACAAATTATTGCTGGGCAGCAGCGGTAAAAGAGAAAAAAGCCTTGGACGGCGAGTTCTTGTCGATAATGCCTACACGAGATAAGGAGACTACCGAACGCTGGGAGCAGCCAGTTTCAGTTGGAGAAATAAAAAATGTCATTGACAAATTGTCTTAAGGTAAAACGCCCGGCCCAGATGGACTAGGTGCAGTCTTTTACAAAACATTCCCAGATGAGCTGTCTGGGGTACATTGTTGCCTCGTTGCAGAGGCTTATGAAGTAAAAAAAATGCCGCCGTCCTTTCGAAGGTCACATATTGTACTTATCACGAAGAGTGAAGACACGGTAAAGCTCTTGTCGCTGAGCGCTTATCGCCCCATAAGCCTCACTAACACAGACGATAAGGTTTTTTTTATGATGGTGCTTGCGAACAGATTACAAAGTGTGATAAAGGTATTGGTAGGACCCCACCCATCATGTGGAATTAAGGTTCGAACAATTGACACCAACATCCACACCGCGAAAAGCATTCTCGAGTGCTGCGATGTATGGGATAATCAAGTGGCGATGTTGCAACTAGACCTGGAAAAGGCTTTCTACCGTGTTGTGCGTGCAGTACTATGTTCAATATTGAAACATGTAAATAATGGAAGTGTTATATTAGATGGCGTAAAAATGTCGCATAGGAACTGCTTTGCTGGCCTTGTTATCAACAAGGAAGTCATGAAAAACCTTCCAATTTCTAGGAGTGCTCGTCACAGATGTCCAATTTCCCCATTGTTATATTCGTTGTATTTGGAGCCCTTTCGTTTGAACATAAGTAGCAATGACAGAATACGTGGCTTTCAGTTGATGACGTCTGAGGTGAAAGTATTGTCTTACGCAGACGACATCGCCGTTTTTTGCAAGGACAGGGAAAGCATTAGTGAAGCAGTTGGCGTAGCAGATAAGTACTGCAAGTGGTCAGGCGGTGCTTTAAATTGAAATAAAAGTGCCGGTTTTTGGCATGGAACCAGGGAGAAAAAGCCTCACGTCCTCAAAAAGGTGAAGTGGAGATCCGTGCCGACGAAGTAACTTGGTGTTCCGACGCAGGCGGAATTGTTGAAGGCCCGTGTGCTCAGATTTGGGCGCACGTTAAAAAAACCCAGGTGGTCGAAATTTCCGAAGTCCTCCACTACGGCGTCTCTCATAATCACATGGTGGTTTTGGGACGTTAAACCCAACATATCAATCAATCAATCAATCAATCGAAGTAACTTAGTGCACAATTGCAGAGTTATAATGATCCCACTGAATATTGGAAAGAAGAGACGGAAAATTTAAGAGAGCAAGTGAATAAGTGGGGAGGGAAAATCATCTCTATATTCGCGAGGTCAATGGTCTGCAGTATATTTCTAGCGGCCAAAATTTGGTATGTACTTCAAGTGCTGTGCATGAACCACTCAATCATACAAAAGGTACACAGAGTTTTTGCCACTTTTGTTTGGGCCTCCAAGTGGGAACGCTCGAGCCGTACAAACCTTTTCGCTCGACGAAGGAGGGTGGGCTGGGACTAGCCCCCTTATTTTTCAAGCAAATAGTTTCAAGGTTTATTTTTTGCGTGATCAGATGCATCCTTTCTTGTGCACTACGCTTCAAATTAGATTATGTCGTTATCTACCCGAAGTGTTTTATCTTGCTGTTGTGCTGGGCGCATAGGCATTCATGGTTTTCTGCGCGAAGTGGTGTCTTTCAATATATTGAAAGTACGGTTTTCTTTACAGTATCTAAGTGGGGTGACAAAAAGACATCTATATAACCGACGTGCCGATCTACCGTACGATGTACAGAAAAGGTCGAGGAGAAAACGTCGTGAAAAGGGTTAAAATAATGGGGGTACGACCATCAGCAAAGACTTTTTTCTTTCAACTACATACCTTCACGCTTCCTGTAAAACCATGGTGACAGGAAAAAGGTTCATTTGTTCCATGGTCTGTTAATTGTCTTTTATGTCACAAGCCAGAGAGCATTGATCACCTTTTTTAGATTGTTTGGACGCTACTTTTTTAGGACATTCTGCAATGATCTTTAAAAAAGATCTACCTTTAACACCTTATGGAATTCGTTTTCTACCTGCTTATAGTGACACTGGCATACCGTATGATGTGTTTATGTTGTTAAGTATGCAGGCTATCTGGAAATCATGCATGGCATATCATCATCTTGATGTTAACGCTTTCTCTGCCAGAGAATACTTCATTGAAAGCATAGCCTATATAAGAGATGTGAATAATGCAGGAGATTAGCAGCCAGAGTGGCTACCTGTATTGAATGAACTGGTGGTGCTTAAAAGTTTTTAACCATATTATGCCAAGCAAAGTGTGTTTGGCGTTTTTAAATGCTTTTTTGTACTTCTTGCGAAAGTGTTTGTAATAATGCGTGTACGTGATGTACTTCTTTCTGAATAAAGAAAAAAAAAGCCAGTTGGTCTAGGGCTATGGTTCTCGCTTTGGGTGCGAGATGTCCCGGGTTCGAATCCCGGACGGGCCCGGCAATTTTTTTTTGTAGGCAGCCCGTTGTATATTTGAATAAAATAGAAGTCGCGGTACGGTGTTTTGCTTTTTGTGATCTTTTCACCTCAATTGAGCTTTGGCCGCGCATCCACTTTTCACGTCTTTCTTTTTTGAGTCGCGAAAGATATTACAATTCTGGTCACGCGGCGCAGTCTACAAACGTGATGGGCCACTTGGTTTTGGGGTATGGTTATCACTTTGGGTGCGATACGTCCCAGATTTGAATCCAGGACGGGCCCGGTAGGATTTTTTTATAGGCAGCCACTTGTATATTTGAATACAATAAAAGTTGTGACACTATTTTTTTCCATCTTTTCACCTCAACTGAGCTTTGATCGCTCATCCAATTTCTTTGTCTTTCTCTTTCTGTCACGAAAGGTATTACGATTCTGGTCAAGCGGTGCAATCTACAATCGTCGATGGCCCGTCAGTCTGCTGTTTGGAAGACTAGTAGTAAATAGATTTCTGCTGTTCTGTGACGTCAGTGATCCACTTTTGCGTACGGTATGCCATTTTCTGTTTAGCAACGCCTTACGAGATCTCATTGTCACCACTGATAGCATGCCGGCGACATTGCGTGGCTATCTCGAAGAAGTAGTAGATAGGGTACGTTTCCTACCTGTTCGTTTTAGGGGCGGAGCTCTTTAGCCGGCACCCGTTCGTCCCGCGTAGTCGTAGTGTGTAAGCAGTCTTACGTTTTGATCTGTGAGGTGGTGCCGGTGGGAGGTTTCTTCTGTGCGTTGTTGAAAAATAAAAAAATCGCTGCGTAACTAAAAGCCGCATTCTCCTGTCTCTCATTCCCCATTAGCAGCCATTGGCATGTACATTGAGCACTATCTGACAAGGAAGGGTTGCTACGTTATACTCGCTGGGCGTAATCTCCTTGGTTTTTGAAAGGTTTAGCGAGGATGGGGCTGCAGCGCCATGAATACAGTGAACTAGTATATACCATGAACTCGGGCTGGTTGAAGGTGGGAAGTAGACACGAAGCGCAAGCCATAAGAAAGTGTGCGTGTGCCATCTCTCTTTTAGTCATTGGAATGTCCGCTGGATGGGGGTGCTTCTACATGGGGAATATATGATGAAAAATGCGAGATGTAGTTACTTGGAGTGTTGAAGAGATGGACGAACGGACACACAGACAGATGCATGAACGGACGCACGGATGGCTGCACGGACGGACGCAGGGGCAGATGCATGGATGAACGCAGGGACGGACGCACAGATGGACGTGCGGAGGCACGAACAGACGCACGCACGGACAGGCGAATGGACGCACGGATGGTCACACAGACGGACGCATGGACGGACGGAAGCAAGAACAAATGGACGGACGGATGCTTCGCCCCACTCTCCATGATTCACCCCGTGGATATGCTGCCATTTTTATTTCTTTTATCTTTGTAATGTTAGAAGAAAAGAAGCGTGCAGATTTATGTGATGTTTTTCCAGTGCCATTGTGCGGGGCCATATACAGTGCAAGGCCGGGACAAAATATACTAAAGCAGGTGAATAACAAGCACGTACCTACAGGGGTGAAAACATTTTTTTAAAATTACACACCGGAGCACTATTAGTAAAGACAATTACAAAGAAACGAGGCTTTTATACACCTTGGGTATCGCACTGCTGGATTTGCAAGAAGCCTGAAACAATAGATCATGTTTTTTTCGATTGCTGGGAAGGAGTATTCTTTTGAAACGTCTTGCGAAGAACATTAAAAAGGATTTCCCACTGGATCCACATGGGAACAGATATCTGGTTGTAAAGAATGACGAGGGTATTCCATTTGATCTAGTGATGTTGACCGGCCTCCATTGTATATGGCGTGTCTGAATGGCTGGATAGCACTATGACCTGCATGGTAAGCCAGCAAGAATCTATTTCAGACAAAGCATGTATGCCTATATCGATATGTTTTAAATTGAAGAGTGTGTGTCAGAATGCCTAACAAGGTTAGAACCTCCAGCAGCCTTCAAAGAATTTCAGGTAGACAACACCAGTCGATGTGAAACTGATGGCTTTTTTGTTTTGTTTGTGTGATTGAAAAATCTATTTCAATATTTTGTAACTTGTGTTTGTGTGCATTGTCTGAGACTGGCAATAAAAAAAGTGGCCTGTTTGGTGTAGGGCGATGATTCTCGGTTTGGGTTCGAGAGGTCGGGGGTTCCCATTCCGGATGGGCCAGGTAATTTATTTTGTAGGCTGCCACTTGTATATTTGAATAAAATAAAAGTTGTGGTACGTTTTCTGCTTTTTTTCATCTTTTCATCTCAATCGAGCTATGATCGCGCATCCACTTTCCTCGTCTTTCTTTTTTAGTCGCGAAAGACATCACGATTCTAGTCACGCGGTTCTATCTACAATCGTCGCTGGTCTGTTGGTCTAGGAGAATCTTTCTTCCGGCCACCGCAGTGAACGGACGCGCAATGTTGTGCTCCTCAAAAGGGACGGTTTCAGTGGCCAAGCCGAGCCACTGCATCAGGTTTAACGACACGACTTCGACAGAGGACTACCTGCTTATTTTGCCCCAGCTGCCTACATGTACGACCGTAGCCACAACGGTACTTTTGCACGCTGATGTAAAGGCCAGACCTTTCCGAGTTGAGGATTTCCGTGGTGTGTTGAGCAAACTGCAGCTTATGCCGGAGGTGGTGGTCCTTGGGGCCTAGAGATAAACCACGTGTGGGCGATAACGTTCAAGGACGAAAATGCCAAGAAGAAACTTTGAAGTCCAACTTTCAGTGTCAAGGATCACAAATGTTTGGTGATAGATGCGTTAATTCAAGATATCTGGATGAAGCTATATTGGCTTTTGCGTACTAGCCCGGATGAAGCCGTAAGGACCGCCCTGTTGCCTTTCGGAACTGTGAGCGAAATTTACCGGGATAATTGGCGTGTGCAAGGCTGCGTAGGCAAAGGGTCACACACGCGTTTGGTGTCTCTGCGTTTGAATCCCGGATACACTATGAAAGACTCGTGACATCAACTTCGCGTCAGAGAATGCCATGCACTCGTGCACGTTGCAGGCAGACCCCCTTTCTGCCTCCAGTGCCGCGGCACCGGACACATGCGACGCGAGTGCTGAGTTCCACGTTGCGGGCTCTCTCGTCGCTTTGGCCACGACGAGACCCAGTGCGTGCGCAGTTACGCAAACGTGATAGGCTCCAGATGAAGCGAAGCTATGAAAGATCATTTCATGGACCAGGCTGACGCAGAGGTAACTGTCATGGGGAGACGTTGATTCGGCGAGGACTGAAGGTAAACAGCAGGTAGCTCCCTCCGGTGACAGCAAAGACAAGAACAAAGGTACGGCTGTATCCACAGCAAGCATAGAGGAAGCAAGGCCACAGCTAAGAAAAACGTTCCCGAGGAAACCAGTGAGCCCGGTGCGGATGGACCACCTGGCGACCCCGCCAATATGGAGTGCGAGCAAATATCTACGCCAGTGTTAGTAAATAGGCCATTTGAGGTGAATCAGGGGAACGACAAAGGGGCAGCTTCTGCCGGTGAACCACTTCGGATGGCGTTATTCGTCAGGTGACAAATCTTGGAGGTACAACTGAAGGTGGCGCCCGATAGGATGTCGGCATCATGAACAGAAAAAAAGGCCCCACCAGCACACCCGCCTTATTGGGCGTGTAAGTTTGTGACCTCATGACTAAGCTGGAGATAGAAGTGCAGTGCCAAAAGGTAAAAATGTGCGCCGCCAGAGGAAAAACTCGGGCCTCGCCTGAGAAGGCCAGGTCTCTTCAAGCAGAGCGACAAGATGTAAGTCTGTCACCCGATAATATAAAACTGGCGCAGTGCACAAAACTTTTCTCAGAGCTCTCTGGTTCTTCGAATTTAGCCTTTGCACTGAACATGGGCACCTTAAACATACGAGGATTAGCAGCGCAAAAAAGCAAACGGAGTTAAAAAGAATGCTAATGGAAAATGACGGAGACGTATTAGCATTGCAAGAATTAAAGATCGAAGTGTTCAGCAGGCGGATTGCATGGTGAATCTTTTTGAAGCACATTATAATGTATGTGTATGACATGCCGTTGGGAAGTCTGGGATGTGCAATTTATTTTTTTAGAATTCTTTTGGTATCGTTGAAGAAAGGGTTGTGACTTCTGATGATAGAAGATTAGTTCTGTGTGATTTTGACTTATGCGGGAAAGAATGGAGAATCGTTTGTGTGTACGCGCAAGTAGAGAGTGGAACGATTTGCCACCAGCTATTCTTTAAAGTGTTGATATCAACTAGTTTCTTCGTGCGTTAGCTGTTTCACATGGCTCATAACTACACCTTGATATTTATTACAGGGCGCTTCATTTTAATACCCATCAGATTTGGGTGCACGTTAAAGAACCCCAGGTGGTCGAAATTTCCGGAGCCCTCTACTACGGCGTTTCTCATAATTATATAGTGATTTTGGGACGTTAAAATTCCACATATCAATCAATAAATTATTCTGATACCCATCTTGGTCAGACTGATTGCTTGAGAGTTAATGCCTCGATTCTGCACGACTATTCAATGATTTGATTCTGCAATGTCTCACTTTTTAATATTGCCGACTTTATTTTTGCTACAGTTGGTATTTGAGTTCTTTTTACTTTTTATCTAAACAACATAACTTAGACAACACTGTTTTTATAGTTTGTTTTGTTTAGTGTATTATGGCCATTTTTGGGGATTGTGGACCATATTTCAAGTCGCTTCTCTTCTTTTTTTGCGTTTTGAATCATCGCGCTTTCGATCAACACTTTCTATACTGCTGTACCTCCTACACAATGTTGCGTGCACTGCGCCACACACACCCTGCCCAAAGTCCGGCGCTAGACTGGCAGTTTTTCTCTAAAATAAATAACAAATCCATGAATAAATAAATCCACTTCCTCCTTGTTATTACGCAACTCTCCAATTTATTTATTTATTTATTCAAAATTTTTACAGGCCCACTGAAGGGAATTGAGTTAGGGGGGCATCAGTATACCAACGAAATAACAATAAAGGAGAAAAGCAGACAAAAAAATGTATATAAAGATTACAAAAATCAAGGTGCAACAGCGTTATACAATAATAGAGTGCAACAAAATCAGGTTGTCACGAAAAATTTTACGGTTACAAATGGATACAACAAGATCCGGAAGACCGTTCCAATATGCAATGGCTCGAGGTAGTGATGATAATTTAAATGCCTGCGTGTGATCATGAATGCGCATTGTGAATGCGCTGGCAAGTGCGTGCAGGAGAATAAAGTGGCAAACAGTGAATTTCTTTACTATAAATGTACCTATGAAACAGACATAAAAGAGCAATGTTGTGGCGTATTTTTAGGGACTTAAATGCAAGGTCTTGTTTTATTAGGGTAATATTTGAATAATAGTCGTAGTTCCCGGAGATTAATCTCGCTGCCCTATTCTGGACGGCTTCCAACATACTTACCGAGTAATCTTGATATGGTGACCATGTGGATGATGCATACTCCAGCATTGGGCGAACATAAGTAAGATATGATAATGCGCGTACGTTAGAAGGATCGTTGCGCAAGTTTCTGCGGAAATATTTTAGAGATTGAGATGCTTTCGATGAGACAGCTGCTATATGCGTAGTCCAGGATAGATTCGATGTAAGGTGAACGCCTAAATATTTGTAAGATGGTGTAGCTGACACAACGGCGTCAATAATCTTATAGCGAAATGCTGAATTGGTATGTTTTCGAGTGAACGAAAGTGGGCGCATCTAAGAATAGAACCTAAAATTATTAAAGGAAGCAAGTTGAAAGAGAGAGATATAATGCTGAAAGGCTGGGAGGTTGAATTTTTTAGGAACAGTAACCCTATTCGCACTGTGTTATGTTCATGGTAACCGGAATACCAAGCGTACGTAACAGGGAACGGACTTTATTACTTTCAAGACAGGCATTTGCGCACAGCATGGTCCAAATGGTCTGAGCGCTGGCTTTCGAGACTGCTCTGGGCCATAAAAGGGGCGAGGAGCACAAAGGACAGGCAACCAGTGCGCGGGCGCACTGGTTGCCCCGACAGTCCGGCAGTCCCCGGGCGCGCGGCGTCAAGTATCGTAAAGGGGGGGGGGGAGGTCGAGGTGGGGAGCAGGGCGCATCTCTGCAGCTGCCTTAAAGCGGAACTGGCCGGTCTAAAGCCCCTCCACGCGTTTTCCGGTAAAAGATGCGATGGTGGGGCTTTAACTTCAACAAGCCAAAACTCCGGCAGAAGTTTTTTTGAACGATAGTCTTTCTTAAGGACATTCGGCGGAAAAATTATAGTCTGTTCGTCCACCCTAGCGATGCCTCAAACGGCATCAAACGGCCAACCCCATCCGCAGCGACCACCAATGTTGCTCAAGGTTTAGATTTCATAGCTGTGCGATTGTCAATATAAAAATCAACTATTTCGCATATCTAAGGCGCCACAACAACGCTTCGATGTTTTGCATGTCTGCCTTTCTACTAGAAGATGCACACACAAGTAACTTTTAGGAATGTAGCGTTTATCGCACTGCGCTGACAGGGCAACGGGATGCTCTGAAACGTGTTTCCAACGCTTTGCTACGACGTCACGGTGGTGGCACCTGCCCGTCGCTTTGCGTTCTACACCTTACCACCTCCAAGACTGGCGCGCATCTCTCTCCGCCAGCTTCATGCCTTTGTTTTCGAAGATAACTACCAGATGGCGCTTGCGTCTAACGTGCCTCGATGCGCTAGTTCGCCTCCAATACACGCTCGAGGCACTCTAACGCAGCGCCTCCAGAATACCCTTTACCGGTTTTCTTGCGCAGAACATCAAATCAACGTTTTCCTCACTCTCTTCAGAAGCAAGATTATCGTCTTTCGACGACATTTGCGGTGTAACATGCAGATTTGGAACCAATTTTTTACAATGGCCGCCATCCATTCGGGCATTCGGTGAAACTGGCGGGCGACCACTAGTTGTTCTTTGTGGAGTTACCGGCAACGTGAGGCGTCTTTCTTATCTTGTGTAACCTTTCAAGGCGGTTATGGCAGAATGGCTGAGATGTGTGTTCGCAGCTCGCAAGAAAACAGATATTCTCCGGTACCTGACCCGTCTGGTTCTTTGTTAGTTGTTTGAAAGAAAAAAAGTGTGGAATGCTCAGCTGTAATGACCCCGTAGAGTCTCTTGCAAAAGCACGTTTCAGCTCTACCACGTAGCGTTTGGCCTGTCCGTTAGTGGCTGGGCGGTTCGGTGCAGATTTCACCACTGATGCAGTTGTCATTCGCATGGCTGTGCCAGCAGCGTAGCCAGAAACTTCTTTCGAGAGGAGGCTTTACCGTTTCTTATGCATGCTGGTGCATCTCTTTGGATGTGTACGTGTACACAAGTACCCCCCCCCCTCACCCTATCACAGCCTACGCCAGGGGTCTGTGTAATTTTTGCAGCTGAAGTGAGTTCTGACACCAATAAGACGCCCTAATTGAGCACTGCTATGGTTTTTTGCTTGAAAGAACTGAAAGAAGTTACCACAGTGGTCATGTTAGGTCAATGATGTGCTCTATCTCATAAAGATAAAATTGTTGTTCAGGCTTGATAAGAACACGAAATGAAAGTACTTGTGAATACTTTATTTTTCATCTTTTTTTTGAATTCACACAAAGTGCATTTATTACTGAATACTGTGCTTGAACACATGTACCTACCTTGTATTATGATCTTGGCATTTGCATCTGTTTGTAGGTATAATTTGTAAATTTGTGCGCACCATATTTTTAAAATTTGTATTGGGATATGTATCTAGGTTGCACACAATTTGTGGCGGCTTTCGTGCTTGATTTTTCGTGCATTCATTTCAAATTTGTGCACAATGAATGTCGAACAATCTTTGTATTTGTTAGACACATTGTGGAAATAGATCATATTACAGTTGTACAACATAATTTTTATAACAAACGAGCTGCCTTATAATTTGCATGCGCATTTTTTACTACAGGCTACAGGTATATTGAGCCTATCACTTCACACAGATACTTTACCTTATTAGTGGAAGATAGGGGAGGTAGTTCCACTTCTCAAATCAGCTTAGAAAAGCTTAACAACCAACTATCACCCCATTTCTCTTACCAGCACGTGCTTCAAACTACATTATAATACTTCTCAATGTGAAGCATCCTCAACTTTCTTAAAAATACTACGTTCTTTTTGCCTTCACAACACGGTTTTAAGAAATCCTAAATATGTGACACTCATCCCGTACCTTTCACTGATCTAATTCTTGATCGTTCACCATCCCCTGACTGCATTAGTTTTAGATTTTGCAAAAGCATTCGATAAAGTGCGTCATAAACTTCTCATCCACAAGTTACGGAACACAAATCTTGAAATTACCCTTTAAAATAGGTTGGATGCTTTCTTGCTAATCGCTCACAGTACTTTATCGTTAACGGCTACAATTCATAAATGTGCTATGTTACCTCAGGAGTGCCCCGAGAGTTGGTCCTTGGTCATTTGTTGTGTCTTATATATGTTATTGACCTACCCAATAAATAAATGCAACAGAAATTGGCTATGCGGAAATTGGGCCTGATGACTTGTGGTGGTGTTGGCTTGTTGGATTGTGTGCTTGTTGGTTTGTTGGCTGGTTTTGATGCCTTGTTGTTTTTGTTGGTTTGTTGGCCGAATTTTGTTGCCTTGTTTTTGTTTTTGCTGACTTGTTTTGTTGGCTTGTTGGAAGCTATGGCTTAAGCCTAAATCAGCAATGTGCACATGCATACACAGCTCAGTATGTTTTGCCGCAGTGCTTAGTAAAATACGTATTTCCACAAGTTTAACAAAATATCTTTATTACACTGTGAAACAACAATATAGGTGGCCATGCCGCAGCTGCTGTTTCATCGACGCAAAAAGTTGGAGATCCGAGAAGTTCCCGTGGCCGCGGCATTCAAGCTAGGAGTCCTGGCGCATTTTGATATGGTGTCACGCGAACAACAGAAAATAACAAAGACATTGTACAACAAAAATGTTCAGCAAAACTTAGTTTACGTCTTTCATGTATTATTGAAAATAAAAAAGAAAAGTGTTTGCAACAAAGATGTAGATACATATAAAAGCCAAGGGAGACTTTTGCAGAGACATTTATGATAAAAGCTTGAATCTTTCAGTATTTATTTGACATGAATATTTCAAAAAATGCTTTGTATTGAAAAGAACCCTTTCCTGAAATAAGTTATCGATACTCCCTCACTCCCAGATCCCGTGAAAAATATAACCATTAAGGAGAATCCTCACAATCTCGCAATACAATGAGATTCTTATGGAGTTTTTTTTAAAAGAAGCAAGAAATGACGTGGCCCTGCTTTAAAACACCTGCCTAATTGCAATTCAGAAGACCTAGCTTCATTAATTTTTCTATTCGATCGAGCCAAATATTTATGTACTTGCAGCTCTCTAAATTTCGCTGATGAAGCTAGAACGCTCAATTTTCACTGACGTGTAATGAAATCAACACCAGAATATTCGTGAGACAAGCACATAAATGCTACCATGTTGAAACAACCATGTTCTGGCTCTCAAGTGATTAACGTCCTACAGCATAATTATACTTACTTCCTGTAAAGTGCTGTCATGAGTTTCAATATTATTTGAATAAAAAGCATATTTTCCAAATATCTGCACCGATTATAACAGAGTATAAGTTGCAAGACACATACGTTTGCTTTCGTCACAAATCTCCAAGCTTCTGTGCAAGATGTTTTCGGACATCTTTGAATCATTTTATTTCGCTCTTCTTTCGTCGTATCCCTCATGTATATTTGGAACAGGGCTGCAAACAAAAAGAAGTAAGGAAATGAAAAACTAAAGTTAAATACTCAAAGCAGTGCCAGTTGCTCCAAGACTGCGCCGGCTTAATTCATTCACAACTCTTCGGGTTACAACTTTGTGAAGCAGCTGCTATGAGCTCCAGTCAAGTCTAACATGTCTTCCATTCAAAAAAGGTTCTAAAAACTTGCTGCCACTCTACCAGTGCCCTTTACGTTAACAATATAGAATCACTGACAAACTACGGCAAACTACAACTTTGACCACACTGCCTAGGAGTCTTGACGACGCTGTGTCTGCAAAGCCTATTCAACTGAACCATATACCTGCCAAGTTCAAAAACTCGAAGTCCAGGAGATGTACGCAACGGGGTAAGCGGGTAGTGGGGGGTGAATTCTTTGCCCCTACTTTTTACGGCACAGAATAATGAAAAAACAAACAAGAAAACATCACCGAAAACAAGAAAAGTGGGGGAAATGTCACCTGTCAGCTGAATGCTGGTTGTGAAATGATCCGAATGACGTCACACGTCACGTGACTGATTTTTCTGCAATTACGTTCATCGTGTGAATATAGCTTTAAGGTGAGACAATAGAAATTTAGCGCCAATGGAGAGAACCATAAAACAAGCCATGGGTACCCTCACGCAAAAAAATGAAGCATTTCTTAATGTACATTTTGTGAAATCTTCTTCGTAACCTTTTTAATATGTTTGCGTATAATTTGAATTTTATTATGCAAATTCAACTTGGCTTTCTTACTAAGGCGCTTAACTTTAGTTAGTGCAAGTTGTAGGCAAGCCCAGATTATTTTACATATGTCTTTAACAATTTTTTGATATACCAGTAAAGTGAAGCGGGTGACAAATATGTAAACATTAAAAATAGTGCAAACGGTAAAAACAAAAATGGAGACCTATTTTGGCAGCAGGTTATAAAAGATGTACAACACTAAACATGCGGGCAAACACTATGTAGAGCCCCGCCGCGGTAGTCTAGTGGCTAAGGTACTCGGTTGCTGACCCGCAGTTCTCGGGATCAAATCCCGGCTGCGGCGGCTGCATTTCGGATGAGGGCAAAAATGTTGTAGGCCTGTATGCTCAGATTTTAGTGCACGTAAAAGAACCTTAGGTTGTTGAAATTTACGCTTTCCCCTACGGCGTCTCTCATAATTTTATGCAGTTTTGGGATTTTAAACCCCACATATCATTCAAACACTATGTATAGGCCAGTAGGATTCTGGGAGGAATAACAGCTAAAAAAGAACTCGTGTTAACAACGAAAATATGTTTAAAACATCCTCTAAAGAAGAATGGCTGCTTGGCTGAATAGCGTATTGACATGGGTTGCAGCGCAAGTACGAAATCACTGAAGAAAAAGCGTCACGGAAGGCAAGACTTGTATTATCCCTGTTTGCCTTCCACTCCTCACATTGCCTTCTGTTACGATTTTTCTTCAGCACTTTCATGACTGCACTGCTACGCATGTTGAACCTATGAATACTTTAGCGGAAAAAAAGAAAGATACACACCTGTTACATGAAGGCTTGTTCTAAAACAACCTCGTTCTTTCATTAATCAGATTTCTTAACGAAGCACCACGCAAGAAAAACTAAACAATCATACATCAGCCTCAAAGTTTATGTGACAGAATCAAAACGCATTTAAGTTTGAAGCACAGCGCAGTGATTACGCGCACGTGTCATTGCACCAACAGAACTGAAACGAGAAAAAAAGCCGAGATAACAAAAGGCGGGCTGTGGGTAGACAATCACGTTCTTTCTCTGAATGCAAGCGTCTAATGATGGAGCTTAATCCGGTGTGCGGCGTGACCATCCTTACAGCGCATGTGCACCCCTCCCCCTCCCGTCTCTATATGCCAACGCAAGCAGCGAAGGCTACGCATCTCCCTCCTGTGCCTTCTCTAGACGTCCCTCTCTGTGGCGTTCACACCCCCATTGCTTATGCGCGTCCCCTCCCACTTCCTCACCTCGCAACGCCGACAGTGAGTTTCTTGGTAGCAGTAATTGACTGCTTGCTCTGCGCTATCGTTCACTGGCCACCCCGTATATACAGCCACTGGATCTCGATCTTCAAGGTAGGGGCGCTGGGACATTTGTCCTGCACGTTGTTGAAAAATGAAAATTGGCAGCGTCCGCGTTCACTAAAAGCGGAATGCATGTCTCTTTGCGCGATCGGAGTCTTCTCTCTCTCATTGAGCATTTGCAGCGAGTGGCATTTGCCGGTAGGAAACACCGGATCATAACTCTGTACTTTGCGCTTCTCCAGGCTTCTCCTCCTGCGTAATGCCGCGTTGAGTACCAGCGTTAATGCCGTGAGCACCCGCTCACGCGTTAACGCGTAAGCGCCCGCTGCTTCGCATCTACACATCGTTAACTTTAGCGGAAGATGGTGAAATTGTTTTGCGCCGTGTAGGGAGTTAAAATAAGAATGCGCAGATCTAATTATCTGCCGTGAAGGGGCGTATGAGGAATCCATCCTAACAATGGTCGATCTTCAGCAACTTATAGAAAGCCTACAATCTGTGCTAGCAGCTCTGCATGGCGGGTCATACGAACGGCAAGTGCTCAAAATTTGATGTCTTTCTTTCCATACGTAACATGAAAAAAGCCACTACCTGACGTTCAAGTGGGGCGTGGAATCGGCATGATTTCTGTGATGTTGTTCACGCATTTCCTGTTGATCTTGCAGATCGGTGGCATGTCATGCGCAGCCCAACATCGAAGATCACATCCTGGCGAAAGCTGGGTCTAGGTACAAGAAGCATTTATTGATGGAGCAGCGACGATTCCTGGCAGCAAATTGCTACAGCATACGAAAGGAATGAACGTCTGCGCCTCGACCAATTTCGGCAGATGTGCAGTGCCTGACTACGGACATTGGATGTTACGTCACAAATCGGTTGAGTTTGACGTACTACATAAGGCGGGCGTTTTTACCGAGTCAGTGGGGCGTGGAATCGACATGGCTTCTGCGATGTCATTCACTCATTTTCTGTTCTTGCAGGTCAGTGCCGAAGTTCTTGATCAAAATTATGCGGTGTTTATTTTGCCGATTCCACGCCAAGTGTTATTTGATGGTGTTGTGTCCTACTTAAATGATACCGTACGGTCGAGGCGTACTTTTCGCCTCGTACGGCATCTTTTGTTCAACTTTCTACTTCGTTTTTATGCGGGGATGTGGAAATAAACCCGGGGAAGGCCGTTGACTCAAAATTTTAACAACTTCTGGATAGTCAAAGTGATATTAAAGAGAAACTTAGTGCTATCAAGGTCGCGCAGGTGGAAAATCGAGTAGCAATAGTTGAGCTTGGTGGTCATATTGCTACGTTAGAAACTAAACTGTTAAAAATTGATCACTTGATAGGTGCAGTATTAGACTGCGTTAAAATGCAGGAAAACCAAAAGAAAGAAATAGAGTTACTGACACGAAAAGTGGATGAGTTAGGGAACCGTAGTCGACGCCTTAACCTCGTCTTTTATGGTGTAAAAGATACCGAAGCTAGCGAAACAAGTAAAGCATCAGAGAAGCACATTACCCAGATATGTAGCTCCAAGTTTGGTCTCCATTCTCTTACTATAGAACGGGCGCACCGACACGGGAAATTCCAAGTTGGCAGAAATAGACCATTGATAGCAAAGTTTCTGCATTTTAAGGAAAAGCAAGACGTTCTTCATAACGTTAGTAAACTGAAAGGCTCGACAATTATTGTCTCTGAAGACTTTTTTCAGCAGGTATGTTCGGAAAAAAAATTCTGTGGGATTACACAAAAACGCACAAAAAGGAAGGTGAAAAGGTCATACTGAAATATGAAACAGTGATACTAAATGTTAAAAGATATGGTTACGACACAGAGAAAGTTCAAGTTCTAGCACTGCAATGAACTTTTAAATCTCGAGGAATGGACCTTCTCTTCCTGGTAATTAACTGCAGAAGCATTAAAAACAAAGTGAATGAATTTTGTGCATTTCTTCGAATGTTCAAACTGTCTGTGGTGCTTGGAACTGAATCTTGATTAAATGATGAAATACGTAATGACAAGGTGTTTCCAGTTGACTATACGTGCTGCCGCAAAAATAGGAATGGTCATGATGGTGGTGTATTTATTTTAGTTAAAAGTGACATAGTGTCCTCCAACGTTGACGTTGTCGTAGGAACATGTGAAGCGGTCTGGTGTCAACTCGAGCTGGCTAATAAGAAGCTAGTAACTGTGTGTAGTTGTTATCGTGCACTTGATTCTCTCATAGACGTGATGTCACAGCTTGCAAGTGCCATTGATGAGGTGCATTCGGACTTCATGTTTATAGAGGGGGGATTTCAACTTGCCCAACAGTCACTGGCATGAGCACTCAACCACAATATCGCCATCTGGGGCATCTGCTCAAAGATGATTAATATCGCGAATATGCATGCACTACACCAAATGGTACTACAGCCCACATGGGAAAATATTATCCTTAATTAAATTTTCACAAACCAACCCAGTTTTGTAACTGCTAGTTACGTCCTGCCCGGGATTAGTGATCACGATGCCATGCTATGTGAAATTATTGTACATTATTCTGAAACATCCGTGTACGACCAAAGGCGCGTATAAAATTATTCTAAAGCTAATGTTGAAAAAATAAATGAGTCTGGATAATTACTTTTTTGTATTTGAGACCCTTGCGGAACAACTCCGCGTAAGTGAGTTGTGGATTCTTTTGAAAAACAACATGACTGAATCACGTAATGCGTTCATTCCATGGTGGCACTTAACGGCTACAAAAGCGAAAAGTAAGCCGTGGCTCCGAAAGAACTGCGCAGACTTACACAAAAAAATTGCCCGCAGCTTCCCTCGGGGGAACACTGAGGAGGATGCGGAGCATATAATTGGTTAACGGGGTGTTAAAGTGCGACTTACTTGGGTCGATGGCTAAATTGGTTAACGTGGTTGTGAAATGGGGTGTTAAATTGCGACTTACTTGGGTCGATGGCTAAATTGGTTAACGTGGTTGTAGGAGGGGGTGTTAAATGAGTGAACACGTACACACGTATGCGAAAGGACGGCGCTGGTCGAAGGGACGTCGATCATTGTGTTTGTGGATTCGTTGGAATTCATTTCACCGCGACCTTGGACGTCGACGCGCCGTACAAACCAACCGACGAGCGGCAACTGAGCGAGCGAGCGCCGACCTTGAGTATATATAGAACGCGACGGCGCATGCACTGTCAGCTGTTGAATGTTCTCGAAGGAGAAGCGCGCGCGCGGCACAGATGGCGACGGTGCGACGGCGCATGCGCTGTCAGCTGTCGAATGTTTTCGAAGGAAAAGCGCGCGCGGCACAGATGGTGGGCGACGGCGCGACGGCGCATGCGCGCGCGTCAGCTGTCGAATGTTCGAGAAGCGTTGCGGACGGCGCGGACGGCGCACTACAAGGCGCGAGTATAAGATGCTTCCGCATCTAAAACGGTTGAGATGTTACCGTACTTCTTGTGATACTACGACCGATATCATAATTTACTACTGAAAATGTAACACTTGAAGTGAAGACGTGCACCTTTAAAGCAAAACGTGATTACACTGAATCTTTACAATCCCTTCTCAAGAGATAAACCAAAAGAGTTCTGGAAACATGTCAGAAGAAATGGTAAAGACAATGTGTCGATACCAGCGCTTATTTCTGGTGATGTCATCCATGACGACATTGATAAAGCTGAATGCCTCAATCGTTATTTCAGTTCTGTTTTTACGCCGCTGATAGCACCCGGAGATGGTCATCACCGCTTAAATCAAATACGAACTGATAGTATGGAGGATATTTACATCAGCACGCACGGCATTCAAGTGTTCTTACAAAGGTTAGACAGCTCAAAAGGGTGTGGTCCAGATGGACTCACAAACGCGTTTCCTAAGCTTTGTGCGCTAACACTAACGCAGTTTTTAAAGCTACAATTCGATAGATCACTTCTAGATGCCAGCCTTCCTTCAAATTGGAAAAAAGCAATGATTGTCTTAATACATAAGTCTGGTCCACGGAGTGAGGTCTCTAATTACCGACCAATATCGCTGACTAGTGTGGCATGTAAAATTCTTGAGCACCTAATATATACCTCCATTGTTGAACACATGAACAAGTATTCACTATTTGCGCCACAGCAACACGGGTTTCGAAGAGGTTTTTCTTGTACTACCCAACTGACAGAATTTACGCACGACATAGAATACGCGTTATACAAAATAAAATCAATTGACTGCATTTTTTAGGCTAAAAAAGGCCTTTGATACTGTCCCACACCGTTTACTTCTTCTAGAAATTGACTATGTATGCCATTAATTCACAGGTCGTCACATGGGTCGCTGATTATTTGACATTACGCCAGCAGACTGTAATCGTTAATGGTGCCAGTTCGTGCGCATCGCAGGTAACGTCGGGCGTCCCCCAAGGGTCGGTACTGGGACCACTTATATTTCTGATTTGCGTCAACCACATAACTGAGGGCGTAGAATACCACATACGGTTGCTCGCAGATGACTGTGTTTTGTATAGGGAAATTACGGATTCGCGGGACAGAGCGTTAATTCACAGAGACTTGACTAAAATCATTGATTGGTGTACACGATGGCACATGCAGTTGAACTTGAATAAGACAGTTTACATGAAGTTCACTGGTAAGAAATTACAGTCTCAGACATCGTACACAATTAATAATGCATTTAAAGTAAGGTTAATGAATACAAATACTTAAGAGTGTACCTATCGTCTAACGTATATTGGCAGCGACATGTTGACTATGTAACAGGCAAGGCCGGAAACGCGCTTGGGTTTAATATGTCGTCTAAAGAATTGCTTTATAAAACTTATGTGCGTTCCGTTCTTGACTATGTGTGTGTCGTATGGGACCCTTCAATAGTATGCGACACAGAAAAACTTGAGAGGGTGCAGAACTTGGCCACTCGATTTGTTTGTGGACGTTACGACAGAAAGTTCCGTCCTACGCTCGCGAAACAATGATTGCAATGGGATACACTAGATTGTCGAAGACGCAGACTTCGCTTGAAGTTTTTCCACAACATGTTTCATTTAAAAGTTGGCATTGATAAGAATCTTTACATAAAGGCACCTAATTATTATTCCCATAGGGTTCACCATAAGAATAAGGTTATTGAATTTCCCTGCAGAACACATTTCTTTAGCAAGTCTTTTTTTTCTAAAATACGGGACTGGAATCAATTGGACAAGTCTGTCGCAACTATATCGTCCAATGACATTTTTTCCACTGCTAAAACAATTCTTGTATTAGAGTTGCTGTTCACGCATGTTACTGCTAGTGATGACTGCTATGTGCTTGTAATTGTATTTTCCTGTATTGTGCATTCTTGTTCATGTAGTTATGCTTTTATTACTATAATACACTTTATTGTTAAATTAATTAATGTATTCTTGTTTACTTGCAATCTTGTTTTTTTTATTTTTGCACAATGATTCCCTATGGTGCGCATTAGTGTACACTCGTGATCTTCTTGTATATGTATTTGTGTTCTTGATGCTGCTAGCGATGGTTTCCAAATGTATGCTTTGAATTTTCTTTGCTTCCCCCTCCCTGTAATGCCATGTGGCGCTGTGGGTATGACATAAATAAAAATAAATAAATAAATAAATAAAGTCACTGTGGCGTCATGGGGAATAAACTCACTGATACTGCCGCTCGGACAGCTCTTCAAGGCACACAGGAAGAAAGATACAATACCACTTTCAAGGTTCAACGCTGCTAGCAATCATTGAGGGCTTCCACAGAAAGTCATGCTTCCTCTATGGCGCCCACCAAGAAGCCAAACGAGCCGGACCAGTCATCCACAGCACCTGTCCTCTTCATTATAATCCTGCATGACAACTGGGTGCCACAGAAGCGAAGCCTCACTGCTTTATTGCTTACCCGTTATGATGTTCTAGTGGCTAAGACACTCAGCGGCTAATCCGCAGGTAGTGGGAATGAATTCCAGCTATGGTGGGCGTATTTTTGATGGAGGCGAAAATGCTTGAGGCCCGTGTGCTTAGACTTAGTTGCTTGTTAAAGAATCCCAGGTGGTCGAAACCCGAGGGGGCTAGCGGTGGCACTCACGAAGTATTACTCCTATCGCATCGAAATGACCGACAACACTTCTCGGGATGCCTGTCGTTACGAGAAGACGCTACATTCCGTGACTGTTCTGTATAGTTATGTTCAGAGACAGTCCTTGGGGTATGTTCTCGTTCACAATGATAGCAAACTAATGTCTGTTCAAACTACCCCAACATGTCGCTAATGTGAGAAAACGCAGCTGAAGGCAACGAAGGCATTATGACGGTTTTATTGCGACATCAGTTATACGGACGCTTTCGATGGGTTTGCCAAGGTAAACCTAAATGGTAGCGAAACTTCTATAGAAACCTATACGTTCAATGTTGGCAGGCCTTTACCTGCTCATGGGGCTTAGCGCCATCTGTGTGAGGAGAAAACACTTCTGGCGGAACAAAAAATCAACCAGATGTGACGCAATAGCGGGGAAACAAGGGACGTCATTTTTTGCGCACTGGCGCTAAACTTGATCATAAAATTATTTCCATAGGCTCCTGACCAATAATGACTTACGCTAAGGCGATCGCCGGCGAGTCATCCACGAGAGTACTTCAAGCCAACACCAGCTAATTTAATGATTGATATGTGGGGTTTAACGTCCCAAAACCACCATATGATTATGAGAGACGCCGTAGTGGAGGGCTCCGGAAATTTAGACCGCCTGGGGTTCTTTAACGTGCACCCAAATCAGAGCACACGGGCCTACAACATTTCCGCCTCCATCGGAAATGCAGCCGCCGCTGCCGGGATCGGAACCCGCGACCTGCGGGTCAGCAGCCGAGTACCTTAGCCACTAGACCACCGCGGCGGGGCACCAGCTAATTTAATGCAGACTCAATACTGACTAGTGATGTTTAAGTGTACTACCGTTTTTTTGCCTCGATTTTACAAGAAAGAATTTTCTTCGAACTTCTATTCGCTGTTTGTGGCATCTTCCACAAATAAATTAGGGCAACCAACAGCGTAGCAGCGTATACAAGTGATATCTGCAGCATGGCTTATTCGTTTCACACATACGCAGGTGTTTTAGCATACACAATGCTTGTAATTTTTCTGCTTTACCACGAATAAATGAGGCCTAGTCACGCCAAAATGTTGAAATTTTACTTTTATTCAATGGTCAGAATATCTCCAATTTAATTACCTTGCGCAAAATGGTAATATGAACAAAAAAATTGGCCGACACTCCCTGCGTTATGTCGTTATTAATTTTTCATCATGCTCCAATAGATTACCTACACATATGCGAATGAAGACATGTGAATTGTACCATGATAAATAATTAGGCAATCTGCTCACAGATAACATGAATAGTAGGCACTGCATGCTCAAGAAGGAAAACGGGTTGCAGGAATACTGTGAATGAAAGTCCAGCGAGCAGTGCATTCCGAACCATTCTTCTTGTTTCTTATCTAGACGACCTGGGTCATCAGGCATACGTTTGTTGCTACTGTATCCTTGCAGAGCACATCGTTTCCGCAGCTACCGACAAAAGCACGCAGCGTTAAATGTAATTTGCATCGTTCCGCTACCCATTGGACACTGCACTGTAAACGTTCATTAAGTATAAAACGCACCTAACAATTTTTCCACCGAACAAAGGCGCAGAACGCGCCTAACAAAGGCGCAGAACACTAAAACACGTGAGGGGGTGCGTCTTAGCAGACGAATGTTGTGATCAAGCCTTGCCATGTGTACCCATTCAGTGCAAGGGCTGCACTGAGTAATGATAGTGTTACGCCTGAAGTAGGGGTACGGGGGTTTATTGAACGGAAGCTGGGATGGCGAGGCCGCACCGGATAAAACTGCCGAGAGATCTTCTTCTTTTCAAGTCCACACTTCTATTCCCTCTTATCAATCCGGCACATACACGTCGTAATATTTCCCCCTTCGCAGACGAAGCGCACCGCGCGTTTCATGCATCGTCCCGCAGTCTAAAAGCTTTGAGGCGAGCCACATGGGTAACCTCGGTCTTGGTTGATCGTCTCCCACTAGCTGTCAGTCGTGCTATTTTATAATCTACTGCACTGAGGCGCTCAAGGACAACGAATGGGCCAGTGTAGTGGGCGAGAAGTTTTGTGGACAAGCCACGCTTGCGGATAGGCTTCCACACCATTACAAGGTCTCCCGGTTCATATGTGACGTGGCGGTGCTTGCTGTCGTAGCGGAGCTTTGAGCGGTCTTGCGATGCTATAGTACGCAGACGGGCAAGACGCCGAGTTTCTTCTGCAAGGCATAGTGTTTCAGCTAATGAAGGATCGTCATTGTCATAAAACGAAAAGATAGTGTCCAGGGTATAACGAGGGGGTCGAACGTAAAGAAGGAAGAAAGGGCTGTGGCCGGTGGTTTCGTGTTGGGCAGTGTTGAAGGCATACGTGATGAACGGTAAGACGTCGTCCCAGTTCTTGTGATTGGACGCCACGTACATTGAAAGCATATTCACCAGTGTCCGGTTCGTTCGTTCAGTAAGGCCATTCGTCTGTGGATGGTAAGGTGTCGAATGACGAAGTTCCGAGCCACACATACGGAGTAGTTCCTCAACAACGTCTGCCGTAAACTGACGGCCGCGGTCGCTTATTATGACGCGAGGAGGTCCGTGGCGCAGTATGATAGAGTGCAGGAGAAAGGAGGATACTTCGCCAGCAGTCGCAGATGGCAGGGCGGCCGTCTCGCAGTAGCGGGTCAGGTAATCGGCGCACACTACAATCCAACGGTTGCCTTTTGCCGAGCGTGGAAAAGGGCCCACGAGGTCAATGCCAACTTGCTCAAAGGGAGTGCTGGGAGGCGTCACAGGCTGTAGAAGTCCAGCCGGAGCAGTCGTGACTGATTTGTGCGTCTGGCATTGAGTGCAACTGGCCACGTACTGCTCAACTGACTGGCGCATGCGTGGCCAGTAAAATCGCTCCTGTGTACGAAGGAGTGTTCGCGTCATTCCCAGGTGACCCGAAGTTGCGTCGTCGTGCATGGCGCGCAGAATGGAGGAACGGAGTGTGTGCGGCACCACCAGCAAGAAGCGGGAACCCGTGGCCGAGAAGGTCCTCTTGTAAAGTAATCCTTCACGAACGCAAAAGCGTCCGGCCAAAGTGGACGCTCGTGCTTCAGCAAATAATGGCTCCAAGCTGACATCCTTCCGCTGTTCATTTTCAAAGGTGGTCTTGTCCGGGAATACTGGAGTCACTGACGCAATTAGGTGATCGAAATTGTCGGCATCGCAAAGTGTTGTAGTAAGCGGCATCCGCGAAAGGCAGTCAGCGTCAGCGTGCTTCCTGCCACTCTTGTATGACACCGTGAAGTCATACTCTTGCAAGCGGAGGGCCCAGCGTGCCAGGCGGCCAGATGGGTCTCGGAGGCTTACAAGCCAGCACAAGGAATGATGGTCTGTGACCACTTGGAAGGGACGACCGTACAGGTATGAACGGAATCGCTGTACAGCGAAGACGAGTGCCAAACATTCTTGCTCAGTCACTGTGTAATTCCGTTCTGGTTTACTTAAAGTTCTGCTGGCATACGCAATGACATGTTCCTTTCCACTGTGTCGTTGTACTAGAACTGCACCTATGCCAATGCCACTGGCGTCAGTATGAACTTCGGTCGGCGCCGAAGGGTCGAAGTGCCGGAGAATGGGCTGCGATGTGAGTAAGAACTTGAGTTGGTTGAAAGACGTCTCACAGTCATGTGTCCATTCAAAGCTAGTACCTTGACGTAGCAGACTGGTCAAGGGGAAGGCAACGTCGGCGAATGCGGGAATGAATCGGCGAAAGTACGAGCACAGGCCTAGGAAGCTGCGAAGCTCTTTCGTTGAGCGAGGTGGTTTGCACGCTTTCACAGCTGCTGTCTTGCTCGGGTCAGGCCTGATCCCATCTTTGTTCACAAGGTGCCCAAGTACTAAGGTTTGTCGCTCGCCGAAATGACACTTCTTCGAATTAAGAACAAGGCCAGCGTTTCTAATGCATTCCAGAACAATGTCCACGCGTTCGTTGTGCTCACGAAATGTGCGCCCAAAGATCACGATGTCATCTAGGTAGCACATACAGACGTTCCATTTTAGGCCACGCAGAATGGTATCCATGAACCTTTCGAATGTGGCAGGAGCATTACATAATCCAAACGGCATCACGTTAAATTCATAAAGTCCGTCTGGAGTTATGAAAGCAGTCTTTTCCTTGTCTGCTGGATGCATGGGAATCTGCCAGTAGCCTGAACGTAAATCGATAGACGAGAAGTATGACGCCGAATGGAGACAGTCCAAGGCGTCATCAATTCGTGGAAGAGGATAAACATCTTTCTTCGTGATGGAGTTCAAACGGCGATAGTCGACACAAAATCTCCAGGTACCGTCTTTCTTTTTCACAAGGATCACAGGAGCTGCCCAAGGGCTCGATGATTCTTGAATGATGCCCTTCTGGAGCATTTCACGCACTTGATTGTCTATTATCTTGCGCTCGGACGGCGATACTCGGTACGGTTTTTGTCGGATTGGCTGTGCTGTTTCTGTATTTATCCTATGGCGTATACGAAATGGAGGAATGGAAGGCGTATGGTCACTCTGGGAGAAATCAAAAACTTGCAAGTACTTTAACAAAACGTCCACAAGCATTCTGCGCTTGTCGGCAGTCAGCGCCTTATCAACCATAGGTAAAACTTTCGAACTGTCTGAGCAGGCGGTCACTTGTTCATCCCGTCGAACGTCACTGAGGACAGCTACTGTTGTTGGCGAGTATTCTTTAAACGACGCTAGTTTAAGTCCTCCTGGTAGCAGCACCGGTTCGTTTGAATAATTCGTTGTCCAAAGGTCTGAACGACCTTCACTCACTGAAACTATGCTGTGGGGTACCAACGTGTTCTTCTTTATACAACTTAGATGGAAAGGCTCCACTAGCGCATCGAAACTGGTCTTATTGTCGTTAATATGCGAAGAAGCTACTGGAACGCGCACAGCACAGAAGGCCGGGATAACGGTATCTTCATAGACTCGGAGCGCACCGCTTTCCGTACCCGAATTCTCGATAAGTCCATGAGGAACAGCGTCACTTATGATAACTTCGCCATTTCGACAGTCTACAGTGGCTCCGCACATTCGCAAGAAATCTATGCCTAGAATGATGTCATGAGTGCTCCGCGACAGAACCGTGAATTCTGTCACAAACACTTGATCACTCAGTAACACTGCCGCGGTACAAACACCAATCGGACACAACGAGTTGCCGCCCACGCCACAGAACGTTATCGCTTTCTCCAACAAAAAGGTCACCTTTCTTCCCAAACGAGCTTTGAACGCAGCACTCATGATCGACACGGTGGCTCCAGTGTCCACCAAAGCCATCGTATGTACACCATCAACAAAAACTTGCACTTTGTTTTTAAACATAAGCACCGGTGGAGGTATCTCTTCTTGCAGCGAATCACCAGCGACCTCACCCCCAGCGGCCGCGCTGCCTAGTTTTCCGGAGGCGGCGAAGGGTAGCGGCGCCTAGGAGACGGCGACCGATTGGAGCGAGGGGCTGGCGGGGGTGTCAGACTGCGGTCAGAGGCTGGAGAACGGTTTCGCAGCGGCCTTGGTGTCTCGTAAGATGCGCTTCCAGGGAACGTTGGTGCTTGTGCAAAGTCGGACAGGTGGGATCTCGGTGGGCAGTCGTACCTCGGCGGCTGCCGGTAGTTACAGTACCTGGCAATGTGGCCTTCGACGCCACAGTTGTAGCAGATGGGTAGGGGTCGCTCGCCGAACCACTGCTGAGAGCGCTGGGCTGTGTAGGGTCGCCTAACCGAACGGGGTGGAGCAGATTGCTGAACGGGAGTTGCGCGCCTCTGTGGGGCGGGGCCGGGACGAAGACGTTGGTCATACCGCTGGTCAGACGCGAATGAGTCTCGGCGTGGCCACGAAGCCCTAGCTTCGCGAACGTCTGTCACACATACTGATGGTGGCAGAGGAGCGAACGGGGCCGGGTAGTAGGATGAACAGGTAGGCGTATGACGGATGGTGTCGTGGAACAGTGTGTCTTGTCGCTGTAGTTCTTCCCGCACTATTGTCCGGATAGTAGCGGCAAGGTCGGCGGGCGGGCTCACGTCGACGCTGGCGACCGTTGTTACATTTGCCAGCCTACCAAATTTCGGGGCAATACGACGGGTCTTTAGCTTCTCAAAAGTACGGCAGTGGCGTTGGACGGCGGAGACGGAAGTGAGGTCTTCCCTGCCTATCAAAAAGTTGTAGACGTCCTCTGCTATACCCTTCAGAAGGTGGCCGACCATGTCCTCTTCAGTCATGTACGGGTCTATGATCTTGCAGAGCATCAGGACCTCCTCTATGTAGGTGGTACACGTTTCTCCAGGAGTCTGAGCTCTTTGAGCCAACGTGCGCTCCGCGCTCTTCTTTTTTGAATCAGAGTCGCCGAAGCATTTCTTGAGCTCTTCAGTGAAACGATCCCACGTTGTTAAGGAATCTTCGTGGTTTTCGTACCACATCAGAGCTGTTTCCGTGAGAAACAGCGCGACATTTCCCAGTTGGTCGGTGGCATCCCAGCAGTTGTACCGGCTCACCCTTTTGTACTGTGTCAGCCACGCATCCACATCTTCTCCTGCTCTTCCCGCGAACGGGCGGGGTTCCATATAGTGATATCGAGGTGCAGCTGGCACTGACCTTTGTGTGGTTGAGAAGGCGTGACCTTCGCTCTCGGCCATGGCAATTGGTGTCGGTGGCAGACCGGCAATACGACGGCTCCGGCGAAGTTCGAACAGCTGTGGCTCCGTGGTTCGTCGACGTATACTGTACCCAGCGCCTTCCACCACTCTGTTACGCCTGAAGTAGGGGTACGGGGGTTTATTGAACGGAAGCTGGGATGGCGAGGCCGCACCGGATAAAACTGCCGAGAGATCTTCTTCTTTTCAAGTCCACACTTCTATTCCCTCTTATCAATCCGGCACATACACGTCGTAATAATAGCAATGGCAGGGGGCGCTAGCAAAAAGACTTTTCGTATTATTCAAACCATCATAAAGTATTTCTTCATTGCACCTACGTAAATTGTTGGGAAAAGGAATCTCATTTCTAAAACTCATTGATTGCTTCGACTTGGAATGAAGCTTGGTTTTTCACTATAAGTGTTTCTTCCCTCCACACATAGTCGCGCTTCATTCGCAGCAACCCATAACTCCCCATGCTGATGTCGCTGGCAATAGATTCTGAACCGCTTATCGCCCGAGCCTTCGCGACTATTTAAATAGACCTTAGGTTTGCCGTCATCGACATGTCCCATGTAATGCCCAAACTTATAACATTCCCCCCCCCCCGCACCATATGCTCTACCGCGGGTGAAAGCGCATGGGCGGAAGCGACGAATTTAAATCAAGAATTTATCATACCAGCTGGCCCATCACCGTCACTCTATGGGCAAATGCGATATAACCTAGCACGGTACGCTTGCAGTCAAAGCATTGCATAAACACCCTGCCAGTTTTGAACAAAAATAAAAAAAGGCTCGAGGAGGGGGAAGAGATGTCTAAATCAATCAACAACATTAACCTTGATTCCAAGGGCGTGGTCGCAATCGCTGGCGCAGGTGCTATCTCGGGTAACCATCAGCGGGTAGCTCGTATACACTTCTACGTGCTGCGCTCTAAACTGAAAGAGACTGTGTGGAAAGGGCATATCTTTATGCAGCGGCCGTATCTTCTTACATGAGCTTTTTCTACATTTACACGAGATTCGATCCGCAAGATTCAGCGGCCAGTTTCACTTCGTTTCACATTACAATGTGTTGCTGTCGCAGTCACTTATACTTCAACTTTGCGGTGAAACAGTAACTCTGGTTAAAGAAAGCGTCACAGCCTTGCCGGAAAGGCGAAGGAGTCAACGTGATAGCAACAAATTGAAAGACCACAAGCAGAATAGAAAGCATATCTGAACATGCCCCATGTTCCTCACACACATGACACACAAAACGTACTCACTGGTACGAATGAACGCGAATAAGCGTCTCATTTGTTACTTTGCTGTGTCTGAAAAGCACGCGCTTTTTGCAAACGGAAACTGCAATGATTACACTCACTTTGTGCACCTGGTGTTTCCAGCAGAATTGTTCCAGGTAAAGCCCAAGGCCAGCCAAGGCGTACGACCTTCCCTCCTCGCCGCCGCGAGATAAGGGCGCGTGAGGGAGCTCACTCCCCTTCTCTAAGCCGGGCAAAATGCGCGTAGGAGATTAGAGCGGGCGCCGCCACGCGCTCATTGCGTGATCTTGCTGGTAATGCTGAATACACAGTTCCCCTCGAGATGCTCATGAGCAGTGGTAAGTGGTAGATATAAGTAGCTTGCTATTCGAACTGTGAATACTGTGCTCCGGGGTGACTCATTGGTTAACGCCTGGTTTTCGCGACGCAGAGATTCGCCGTTCAATTCCGCACGCCGGAGTGTTTTTTTCTAGATTTTTTTTCTTTCTTGCGTTTATATATATATATATTTATATATATATAGATATAGATATATATACAAACATATACGGTGCATGACATTGACGTCGACGCTGGCGGCAAAATCCAGCCGAGAGTGTCCATATATTTGTTATCGCAAGGAAACAGGCTTGGGCGTGCAGCTGGGACAGAGATGTCGCGTACCATGCAAGAGTGATGTACTTTGATGATCTGAGTCTGCGCTGTGTTATGCGCTGTCTTTTTTTCTCCTCCTTATCCATGTGTCAACATCTAACATCTTTTTTCCCATATGTAGCGTAGCGAACCGGTTGGTTTCGACTGATTCATCTGCCCGTCTCTGCTCCTATATTATTTATTCTCTTTCTAGAGAAGAGATAAAAGACTTTAACTGTTTGTAGTTTTTATGGGGCCTAACCAAGACAGTTTCAGCTTGAGAATTGCAGGTCATTGAACGGTTATTGTATTACACGGCATTGGTGCGACAGAAGCACAATCTATCTGAAGACACTCAATACATTATTTCATGTCTTATAAACAACAAAGATAGTAACATTCCAAGATGTATCACGATACAAATGCAGGACACCCAGAAAGTATCAAGATAGTATTTAAGATACACGCATATTTGATGCTCCCCATCATTTCTTACACCGTTTACTGGAGACCTGCTGCACGATGTCGAACATTCCTTAAACCTGTTGGAACGAAGCCTCAACTCACCCAGCCACCCGCACTCAGGTCGGGCTCGAGTGACTGTGGAGCAGTGATCGAAATGGCCTCAGCCTCCAGTCACTATTGACGTCGATCGGCAAAGGAGTTTGACTAAGTGTGAAAAATCACAGCATATCCACGGAGTGAATGATGATGAGTGGGGCGAAGCGTCTGTGCGTCCATCTGACTGTGTGTCTGTGAAGTATTGGAAGTCGTCAACTATACAAAAACCACTAACGTCATCTAGCGATAATATATGCAATATGATATACACAAAATGCCATATGTTGAACAATTCATAAACTAGAGGTGACTACATACTACTACTACCAATACAACAACAACTACTACACTCTAAGTCAAAACCTGGCTAGACTACACGCCCGCTGGCAGGAAATCAAGTCTAATTGTCGTCGCTTCTAGGTGGCTCGGTAGCTGTGTTGCAGAGAAACCGGCCCGATTCGAAGTGGCCTTTAGAATAGCCGGCACAAATATTAGCCGGGATTTTAGGTCAAATTTTTCCTCGCAAGATACGGCCTGCGGTTAGGCGGGACTTTTCGTAGGCGCACCGGCCTAGATGCGGTGTCGGAAAAGAAAAGGAATATTTTACGCTATTCAGACCGGTTTCTTGCCGAGAATGCGGCGGGTATTACGACTACAGGTAATTAGACAATCATTATATCACAATTACCTATATTTGCGAAATTAAATTGCAAAGCACAGCCTTGGAATCGAACTCAAGACCGAACGCACGTGAAGCAGATGTATTGCGCATTGCACCACAGCGCCACCGCATGGCGGCGAATTATTTTGCGAGGTATATATCTACCAAGTGGGTTTTCGCAAACCATCTTCGGAACCTTGAACTGTTTTTGTGCTATGTGAATGAATTTTAATCAGAGAATAGCTTGTAGGGCTTCATGAATTCGAGACAACCACGGTGAGTGCTTTCGGCTCTGACTTCGGTTCATGGTGCGCCGTTCCGCAAGAACAATTAACGTGTGTTTGTGCATCGTTTTAGTGCTTCCACGGGAACTGTGGGTGTTACGCTAACCTAAATTTGCGGACGAGGCTGTGTTCGGCTGTCGAAACCTGCGTATGTTTCTGGCACGTGCGTGTGCTGTGAGAAATTTGGCTGATTTGTGTCGGGAGGTACACGCGTGACAGTGGCAGCAGCCTATTCTCAGCTGTTTGAAGACATGGCGCTTTCGCACGTAAACGTTTCGTGGGTTTTTAGCGTGCCTACTCTAACATTTGCATTTTGTACGCGCAACCTGCTGCGATCTGCACGCTGGGGCAGCAGCACCTTTTAGCATTTCAACGATTACGTTTTTCTGCAATTAGAAATTGTGCGCATGATTTCGGTATATAAAGTGCTTTTTACTCATTTTCAGTCTTTAACTTATCATATTTATGGAGTGTGGCTACTCTTACCTTAATTTAGAATCACATCGCTGTTCAAGTGAATGCCGAAACGCACGCTAAGGTCACGTATGCCGTACACAAATTAGCGACGAACAGGGCGGTCTCCCTCCAAATAAATAATGCCTCTGCACATCTCTTTTTCGAACGTCGGCGTGCAGTTGGGGTCAAGAAATAATGCAGAACGAACCTCAAAATATTTATTCTGACTGCTAGCAGTTGCTCTTTAGAAAATGGAGATTTTTATAGCTCGTACATAATTTCCACAGCAGTACACTGGCTGTCTTGGTCATGGTTCATTGTTACAAATTCATGCTGGGTTATGAGAACTGTACTTAATATTCAAAAGAGTGAGCAAATGTTGGCGACATACGCTCTCCTGCTGACTTCGATTGATTGAGCAATATGTGGGGTTTACCGTCCGAAAACCACCATATGATTATTAGAGATGCTGTAGTGGAGGGCTCCGGAAATTTCGACCACCTGGGGTTCGTTAACCTGCACCCAAATCTGAGCACACGGGCCTACAACATTTCTGGCCTTCATCGGAAATGCAGCCGCCGCAGCCGGGATTCAAACCCGCGACCTGCGGGTCAGCAGCCGAGTACCATAACCACTAGACCATCGTGGCGGGGCTCTCCTGCTGACTTCTGCGCATGACTTCTGACTTCTGTACTTGATGCTCATCATCAAATTACGCAACCACTAATCAAAGATCGACCAATTAATTTTCAATTTTGATTTTTTCTGTCTCGCAGCCTTCGCTTTCTTCCTTTTTTGCCATGCTTTCCTAAAATCACCAGTTCAACTTGTTTAGTAGAACATGTGCATCAACATACATAGGTCAGTATTTCAGAAAGCTCTCATGCATGTACTAGTACTCTTTTATTTTGTGCATGACAAAGTGTCATACCTCGGCAACTGATGAACGGAAAGTTGTTTGTATTTTTTTATTGAAGTCAAAAGAGTAACAATAGGACTGCACAACCCACTGTTTGCCCAAATGCAGAGAGATGTGTGATATCTTCAATAGAGTGTGCATTATAACACTGAAAAATGTTTCCGTCTCAGACCATCTTGTAGAAAAACGACCATCACAAGACAGCGGGACGAAACGGCGACGCACAAATGACACCGCATCACGGTGTAGGAATATTCCTACACCGTGCTCAACATGCAGGCGGCAGCGGGCGCCCAGCTGGCGTGGCGACGGCAGGGGGGGAGGGGGGACGCCGTTTCTTTTTCTTTTTTTTTCCGTGCTCACACTTGTGGCTGAACGGTTCTGCGTAAGTTGATGCCGGCTCCTGGCGCCAGGCTGGCACGACAGAGACGGTGGCTCTCCCCTTTTTTTCTTGTTTTTCCTTCTTGCGCCTGCTCTTACCGGCTGTATGCGCGACTTCCGTGCCACGCGGATGTCACAGGTATTTATTATTGATGGGCTTCCTATAGACAGGATTTTAGTCAGTACGCAGGAGCGCGCCGCCTACGTGCCGTTCGTTATCCGGCACCTGACTTTGAGTGTACTACTTCAGTGGAGCGAACGACCCACACCTTAGGAGTTCGGACCCAAAAATAAAACCATGTTGGAACTAATCGGCCAACCCACAAGTCGACGACGCTTGAGAGCTTACTTGAAAAAAATAGATAGACACGTTGACACCTAACGCTTCTCTTATGCTCCACCTTTAATTCCAAGCCTGCGTATATGCTATGCTGTCATATCAGTTCGATTGTAAGAAAGCCGAATCTCCAGCAGGATTTTGACACAGAGCTGTTAAAACGGGGCGTACAGTGTGTTTGTCGACTGGGGAAAAAACGTCACCAAACATTGACCTCCATCCCAAAAGACAAATACGCACGCTCGCATGGACTGGCACATGGTCTCGTCCTACACTTCCTCACCCTCGTCTTCATCGTCTGCTTGGCTGCCAGAAAGTGCAACGATGATCCTGGCGTGGAAAGAAGTAGTTGAAAACAAGCACAGAAAGAAAGAGAGAGAAAGAGCGAAAGAAAAATGGAGAGAAAGAAAGAGTAAATGTCTAGAAAAAAATTTCGCGAGGCGATATTCGAAATGTGTACCCACAACCGGAGGCAAGCGCCTCAGGCAATTTTTTATTTATTTATTGTCTGTAGCGTCTTAGACAAGCACCTACCCCGACACGTTATCAGAGCATGGCATAGCCTTGTATTACATAGTATAGCAAGGGTGTAAGAAAAAGAAGTGAGGGGGAGGAGAAGAGAAAGAAGCAGATGAGAGAGTAAAGCAAAACAAAAACAGAGGAGAAAGAAGAAATTTCGCCGATCCCACGCCTTGAGGGAGTCTGTTCCATGCGAAGAAGTAAGCAAGTTGCCTATGCTGCATTTTAACGCGATAGCGAGGCCTCGTTCTCACAGCCGTCAAACAAGCCGTCGCGTTATGTGGTGTCACAAAAACGCAGATAATACGCGAGGGAACTGTGTAGGGTGGTTGCAAGGGCGACAGCAGCACATTTTTGAACACCATAATCCTTTTCTCCATGATCATGCAAATACCCAGTCCGTTCTACCTCCCTCCCCCCCCCCGTTTATTTGTGCTCTCTGCGTTTTCTTCTGTTCGTCAGGTGCACCCAGGGGGGAACTGGCCCATGGTACAATAAGGAGTGCGGCTCCATCCCGGTGCCGGCGACGAAAACTTAGAGAATCGCTTTACGTCACCGTCGCCCCGTTTTTGAAGAGAAAACGGGTCGGAAATCTTCTCTCCTGACAAAAATTGGTGACGTCATGGTGACTGGACGGGTTTTTCGACGGCTGTGAGAACGAGCCTTTAGAGAGAACGTGTCGCAGAAATTCAGCGGTCGGCGTCGGCACCATTTCTTCTGAGAAAAAATCGTCCGTGAACAAAAAATCAAGAACTGAGAAGCAAATGAAATAAAGAAGAGAAGTCTGGGCCACGTTGAGGATCAAGCCGGTGCGGCTTGCGCGGCAATCAGGTGTCCTACCACAAACCCAGGATGTACTTGCAGCTGAGTCGAAAAAAAAAACACTACATAATTGTAATGTAGTGGAAGGAGTCTTCTTAACGCATTTTGTGCGACAGGTTTCACGACGACAACGAGCCAATATAGCAATTTGTATGCGTGTTTGGGAGGCCATCGAACTACGTCGAGAAAGGCCGGAATAGTGCAGCCATTGCCGCTAAAAACACACAGGAACTTTCAAAACATCTCTGAAAACAGACAACTATGCCCATCTAGCGGAAAACATAGCACGCCTTTCCAGAGGCGTTGATCAAGCAAACAGCAAACGCTAGATAACGTGCTTTCATCTGCGAGGCTTTGTGAGACACTTTATGGCATTGGAAATGGCAAGCACGTGGCGTGTATCTTGGAGGACATGTGACTCTTGCTTTATTTGAAAAATCTGTATGCACCATTCGCGCGCGCGCGCGTGTGTGTGTCTGTGTGTGTGCGTGTGTGTGTGAGTGTGTGTGTGTGTGTGTTTGTGTGTGTGTGTGTGTGTAACATATTAAGTATGCACTTAGTGGTTGACGGGTGCACTAGGGGCCACATTTCACTATCGCGTTTAACTCTTAAAGGCGAAGCCTGAAGGGGCCTGAAACGGAATTTGAAACTTTCCGGGTGCATTTTCTCTGATTTATTAGGAATTAGGCATACCGGTTGCGAGATATTTTGGCACGATGTCCATTATGTAATTGATGACGCCCATTAGAAGTAGCAGTTTTTTTGGGATCCCTAGCGACCATGCGCGACCATCGGCTGCTTTAGGCTATATGCGGCATCAGTGAAACGTCACATTAGGAGAATTTAAAAACAAAGTGCTAGCTTTATATTGCTCCAAAGTAATAATTTATAAAAACTTGGAAACGAAAATAATAGAACAATTTTGCACTCTGGATTGTATGCCACGCAATTAAAATAAGTGATCTGCGGAGCAAGCTTTCATGTTGCTGAAAGCAGCCACGCGGCAACCACACTGGTCTGGTGGCCACGACCAATGGCAACGCGGGAGCGGGACAAGGGGCGCTTCCGATGGGCGCCCGTCACCAACTTTTTTCTCGCTGCTCCGATAGCCTCGATCGCCCTAATATTTGTGCATATCGCCATTGCCGGCGGCATAGAAAACGGTGCATAAACTGTTTTCTAATGAGAAATAATTGATCATTGAATAAAGTGATGCTTGAAGTGGCCATTTTGGCAAGGCAACGTTTGTTTCCGAACTACCAACAAGATATCGAGCCGTGAT